>JACEGR010005578.1:0-71266 GCA_014170235.1 Listronotus bonariensis
TAGACACGCTGTGTATAAAATTCAGCTTTTACAAAATGACGAAAGTTATGTTTCAATTAATTAACATTTTGTACCTGGTATCTGCCAAAGCCACTAGGAGTCAGCTTTATAGTACTTCATAGTTTACAAAATGAGAAAGGTCTGCCGCTCACGGGCTCTAACTCTACTAGTCAAAAATATTTATTTTTGTAAAATATGGCAAATCTTGTTATCTGTAAATCTTACCCCAATCTTTTAAATTACATTAAGGTAATAAAAATAAAAAACAATGCAAGGCATAAAGTAAAAAATATTTTAATATAAAAATAAAAATAAATAAACTCAATATCTATCATAAAAATGTAAAAAGAAAATATCATAATAAAAATGAGTATAAAAATAAAAATTGAGTAAACTTAGCTTAATAAATTTAAAAACTACTTAATTAAATTATCTATCCATACCATATCTACAGCTATATGTAATATATAAACAAAAAGGTATTGTATTAGTCAGAATAAAATTAAACTTACATAAGGGAAAAAATAACAAATAACATTTCATAAGTAAAGTTTAAAATTTTTAGTCATGTTATCCACATTTTTTTATAACCCATGTATTTTTTATATAAATTAATTTTGGGTTTGTCATTATAAAAAGTACAGTGCGCCCAATCTTACTTGTCCACATTTTAAATGTCTATAACATTTTTGTTTTTTACTTTAAAAAAATGATTCAAATACCAACTTGCACAATGAATTATCAAGTTTTTTTCTGTTATGAAGATTACACAAAACAATTTTATTAACAGAAATAATTGACATAATTTACTTTTTTTAAATGAAACATCCTGTATACTATACCACCATTAAAAAGGTATTTTACAGAGCTACTACATTTGATATTCTATCTTTAATTGTTTCTGAAATATGACCATTTAAATCTGAAAAATAATAGATATAATTTCCATTAAATGGACAGTTTAAGCTTATAATATTTTTTTAAATTTAAATGAGTATATTTTCGAAACTATTAAAGATAGATATTATCAAATGTGGTATTTTTGTAAAGCTCTTTAAAAGACCTTTTTACTGGTGGTATAATATACAGAGTGTCTTATAAAAAAGTAAGTTATGTCAATATATTCTGTAAATAAAATTGTTTTGTATATTCTCCATAACAGAAAAAAATTGATTATTTACTGTACAAGTTGGTTTTGAATCATTCCTTTAAGTTAAGAAACAAAAAGTTATAGACATTTAAAATATGGACAAGTTAGATGAACATTATCAAATTAAAAATATATTTTTGTATTTAAAGTTCGTCATGCTTGGGCCCGGAGAATTCACTAAGAGAAATAAAGCCATCCTTGTCTGTGTCCTCTTGCTGAAAGATTTCTTCAGCGAGCTTATCGTGATCTTTAAGCATGTTCTTTACTTCTTCGTTTTCACTTTCGACTACAGCCATTTGTTTTGTAAGGTAGTTACTGACCTGTGATATAGAATCAAGGTAAAAAGATATTAGTTTTAGTTTAACACTAAACAAGGCTTGCTTGTAATCTACAGAGTGTTTGTGAACAATGCTGCTAAACTGCTGTGGTAAAATTATCTCATTAAAACGAGATGTGTTTATAATAGATTATAGAAACACGGATCCGGAATTTTTTTATTCTTAGACTAGATAGGTGGGTCTTGGATGGTTTAGATAAGTTAATTATTGTTGTTACAATATTACTTATTAGAAATTATAAGACCTAATTTTAAAAGAAGAAAATCCTACAATGTTTCTTTTATGGTTTAGAAACCTGCATATATGTAAATATTTTTCTTTTAAAGTTAACAGGATACGATAACACATTGGGAGTCATAAAACTGTATTTTTATTTGCTTACTCTAAAAAAAATATAACAATTTAACTTTACTTTCTTACAGTCAGTTGGGTACGTTTTTTTAGATATATTTATTCAAGGGTCGCTAAAGCCGGCAGTAGGCTTACAATCAGGTAAGTTAGTTCCTAATTAGCCCTTTATTGCCCTTATTATTTTTTGTTAAATTATAACAAAGTGAGTGGAGGATATTTAAGATATCCTCATTAACCATATTTTTACAACTTCATTCTCATGTTTATTTGAACATTTTTTATTTGATAGAGAAGATCGTACCAAAGCAGTTTGCCAGCACAGTTCACGAACATCCTGTATAAAAAATAAAAGAAGTTTAGGAATTGGAAAAGCACCATTACCAAATATCCGTAAAGGAGATATAAGGAGCGCTCGATTTGGTTAGATGTGTCCGAAAATATAGGTTATGTTTGTGACGTCACCTTGTTGCCATAAAATATTTTTTATTCTGACAAAATCAACCAATGCTTGCATACCATAAAATAAAATCACTTAAAAAACATAAAAATTTGCATCTTACCTTAATAACGATTTAAACGTAAATTCTCTGTAAAAAAATATCAATGGTCAGTATGTAACACATGCACAAAGTGTCTTTTTTACTCATGGGATTGCCGCACTCGCCTAACGGCTCGTGCTGTCAAACAAACAAAAAAAGTATCACTTTATAGACTTGTTACATAAATTACTATTAAAAGCCGTAAAATAAAATGGGAACATATTTATTTTTAGTTGTAATTTTATCTAAAAATAACATTTAAAATAATTTTTATATAAATTTAAATGCATAAAATGTTAGATAAAAAAATCTTTTTTTTCTGGACACGTATATAATTTTTAATTAGGTTTAATAAATTACCTTATATTTGTAAGCTATACCATTTTTTGAGATATGGATATTAATATTCCTTATTTCGTTATGGCTGCGTAAAAAAAAACTGTTATTTTTAAAACGGAGATACTGAGATATCGACTGTTTTCCACCAATAGCTGTAAAATTATTAAATTCAAGACATACAATACGGTTCTTACAAAGTTAAGGATAGCAATGCTAAATGAGAATATAAAATTGTTAAATGTAATATACATATATAATCCAAAATAATATATAGAAGCTAGAGAATTCAGTTTATAAAAAAAGAAATGGATTGTAGTGGCAATAAAAAATATAATGACAAAGCTTTTTTGTTTAACATTTTTCAGTAAAATAGTTGTTTTTCTTACCTCATTAAAAAAAAGTTTTTAAATTTATTAACTGTTTATTGTTATTCTTTTCTGAGTAACAGAAATATGTCAATGCTCCCTAAAAATTAAGGCTATGCAGAATTTACATTGTTTTAATGAAATTGATAGATGAAAGAAAAATTGTGGATAAACATTTTTTTTTTATTTAATGCTTGTTTTGTTAAGAGCATGTTCGTTCTAAATAAATTAGGATATATTTATAATTTACACATTTTTAAGGATATTTTAAAAAAACATTGTTATAAGACAATAACATACTACAACCAAGTAAAAATTGGAATCACACAAATCGTTTTCTAAACATTTATTTTGACTAATTTAATTTTTGGGTGTTCATTTTTTATCAGTGTTACTTTTTAAACAAAATTTGGTTAAACTTATCCATTATTGTTAATAATGAGAAGTACCTTTTCAAAAGGAAATAAATTCAATTTTTCTTTTTGTTTTTAATTTAATGTGGAATTTTATTATCTCTTTTATTTACATTAAAATGCACAAATTCTTCACCTTATACTGGCATAGAACGGTATATGAAACACAAATAAAACTAATAATTTAGTTTAAGGTAAAGAATTTGTGCATTTTAATATGAATAATAAGATCCCTAAGAATTTTAAAACTAAAATAAATATTGAATATATTTTCTCTTAAAAGACACTGCTCAATAAAATTGTTCTGATTCATTTAAAAAGCTTTAGGATACATATTTTCTTTTTTAATAAAGATATTCGGTTTTTAACATGTATTGATCATAATTTTAGCGGTAAAAAGTTGCGCCAAAAAATTTCTTTTTGTTTTTACAAAAACACTATTTCACATTTTTCGTCGAATTCGTCAGTTTTTCCGTACTTTCCAACTCGAATAGAACTTTAAGTCGCAAATTAATTATAAGTATTTTAAAACTCAACTTTACATAGGAATCTTAAAAAATGATAAACAAGACTTCTGTAAAAACCTTTATTAACTTTTTATATAACAACATATATATAATTTTGTTCAAACTAAACATATAATGATAAAGTAACGGCGACTGGAAGTAAATTGTTTTCATAAAATATAAGAAAATACAAAAACAGATAAAAGAATGTTTATAGGAATGTTTTATATTAAAAATTAAAGAAACAAACGAAAAAAAGTAACAAGCCTTTAAGTACGCACTTAAAATGATCTAACAATTGACACATTGACCTTTGTTTCTATTTTACCTTTATCTAAACGAGATATCAAAATTTTTATCGTTACAACAAATACACATATTTGCAACAAGTTAATCGTTCGTTTAAACTAAAATAAAAATACTACTTAGATGGAAAACTTTACTGACTAAAACTTATAATGCTCAGTCGTTGTTAAAAATATTAAATTTAAGTGTTGTTTTTAATACCAGAGTTATACCATACCATATTTACAGAAAGTTTTGTTATATTTCAAAAAAGCTAATATTTAAATTTTAACGTTATTAATACTTAATACTGGCAATAAGTTACAGGTAAAAAATTTAAACAGTTTAATGTACTGTTTATAATAAACCCTTCCTCTAACCACTGTTGGTAATAGATACAGGCACCGTAAAAATAACTCATAGTTAAATCACTCCGCCATCAGTGCAAACACACCCGAGCATATTCGACAATGGTTGTCCCTTGCATCTTGTCCTCGCTGCAAACTAAAGAGATTTATTTAAGCGGCGGTGTTAAACCGAGTGGATCTATTAAACGACCGGCGGCGCTAAACAACTTAGGTTCAAAGGCGATGTCGACAGCGCTTAAATGTGCAACACGGCGAGACTGTGAAACTACTATGAGGTATTTGTACGGCGATAAAGATACAAATATTTTCTGATATTTAAAACAACACTGAATGCATTTTTCTAAAATTAAAGCTCGTCGTGTTTAGGTCCGGAAAATTCGTCATGTGAAATATATCCATTCTTGTCTTTGTCTTCATGTTGGAAGATTTCTTCAACTAGCTTGTCGTGTTCTGCCAGCATGTTCTTAACTTCTTCACTTGGGGTTCCGCCCTCAGCTGCAACCATTTGTTTTTTAAGGTAATCGCTGACCTAGAAGTTTATAAAAATGACAAAAGTGTCGAATATGAGGGTTCGGCTTGGTTAAGAAATTAATTAAGCTTGTTTGAGGTTTTAAGTCTTATTGAATGTTCAAGTATGACAAATAAAATAAAGAATACGACTTAGAGTCATAATACTTAATTATACACGTCGTGCTACTTCAAAACCTTCATGGTGCATTCTTGGCAATGCGAGGAAACTGTCTAAAGCAACGGCTAAGAGAGATTGACGCGTCAACCTATCGTCTAAAGTTCTGACTATGCGTCCTTTGCCTAATCTCTACTTGATAGTGTTTAACTCATAGAAAATCAATTGAAAGCATCGAGCGGGCACGACGTGTAATTTTTAGTTCTTTGTTTCGTAAAATCCAACAACTGACCATTAGATTGTTATTTAGTCAAGATACATCTATTGTACACACACAATATAAATTATTAAATAAAGAAAAAATCTCTCCCTTCCTATAGCCTTATACGTAATTAAAAAAGAATTTATTATTTTTAATCTCAAAAATATATCACTTGGATGACATCTGTATATATTTGACAGCTGTAATCGTTTTTTTATATATAGAAACGTTTTTATTTCCAATGATATTTGGACCTACAGACAAAGTGAAACTTTCTAAATATGAACATATGAAATTGGTTTGCGTTCGAGAAAGTCCAATGCCTTAAAGTTTTGGAAATTACCAAAAACATGTTATTGATGGGAATAAAAACTCATAGTTAAAGATTAGATATGGATTATTTTTAAATAAAACTTTGATAATTTTTATGTGTTCATATAAATGACATGAAAGAAGAACTTAAAAATGTTTAGTTATAACTAATAAGCGCTTATACTATTGGGATACGATTTAAAAAATCATGCATAACGTTTTATTCTTAATTTAAGATATACCGCATATATATTACCTTTTCTAAAAAAAGCTTAACCAGGGCTTTTTAAAGTATGTGTCGCGACGCCCTAGCGTAATAGAAATGCTGGATCCCTTCTACAAAGCAACATTTTCACAGCACTTCTCATCATTAATCAAACACCTGGAAAAGTATTTTTTCTGAATAATCTGGATCAATTTGACTTTGTTAGAAATTCTTTTCAGTCGACTAGACCATCAACACTTTCAACAGAGGAAGAAAAACACCTTAAAAATTCCTGGTACTTTAGCCTAAAGCTTCAATACAAAAGGACAAACTGTTGAAGTTTTTAAGCTCATTTTTTCGGAATATTGTGATGTAGGATTAAAGGTTTGCATTTTAAAGCAATAACAAAAAAATACCGATGCGTCTTTAGAAAATGCTAACATACTTGCATTCTTTGTCTAATCTCTACTTGCTAGTGTACGCTTTAGACCGTCTCCTTTTATTGCATTGGCAAATTTGTGCATGTGAGGGTGCCCTGCTCTTTCATTTAGTGTGTAAGCGCCCTCTGTGTTGCGTAGCAGGTTTTTACATAAATATGCAGAAATACTGGCTTATCGTGCCTTTTAATGCAAAAGTTAGGAAGGTTTACTATCCAAACTACTACTACACAGTGATTTGTCATTGTCCTTGTGAGGTAACAATGTTTAATCCCTAAATTAAACCTGAATGGTGGGTAGTGGATGTTACCAATATACCACATACTTTGTAAATTATACTATTTATCACAACTAAACAACTAAAAATACCTAATGCATCACGTTTAACAATTGATGATATACGCATTGAATTTTAGCAAAACAAATAATAATAATTTAAAGAGAGGGATTTGGCTGTGTTTTCACATGAAAACGATTCTGCGTACGAATGTGCCATTTTTCTATGAGCGACACGACTTGCGTTAAAGGTATTATGATATGGGGAGCTCTCCTCTATTCTCTTTATATCCTATGTCCAACGAGTTGTTTTGACCTTATTTTATTAATTTAGGATTATCTGAAGCTACATCTAGACACGCGGCAGCGTGTCAAGACAAGTTCAAGCAAAGTAACCGGCTACAGCGCCGAGTTTAATATTACACGAACCACTTGGAGCCATTTTTGACCCTTTCATAACTCAAAACCTAATTAACGTAAACACATAGAACTACGTGTCTTTATTTACATCCATAAGGACAACTAGAAACCTAAATTGTATGAAGCTATATCAAACGGCAAAAATACATAAAGTTCCAAAAGTCGTCAATAATGACACTGACGGAATGATTGATATATAGATCAAAAACCTAGCTTACTTCCAGATGACCTAGAAAGATGAAATATGGATTTCAGCTCGGTAATTGTGTGTAAGCGTAGAAAAAAATCGCTCTTTACAAAAAAAACGTTTTTTTTTTTTTAATAGATATTTGGAACTATCCCAATATGTGTATTATTTTATTTGCTATATAACAGAAATAAAAAGTAAAAATATATAAAAAAATCAGTGGTGTCCCCCTATAAAAACCAGTAATACGCGCTAATAAACAACTGTTAACAAGATCGTTGTATCGCCCGGGATACCTGTTAAAAAGGTAGCAGATATTAAATGGGCAATGCGCACTATTATTTCTAACGTGTAAGAAAATGTAAACAAAAGGAAACTATGCATCGGAAACGCAAGAAAATATATTAAATCCTAATATATGCCTAGTTTTCCTTACAAAAAGTAATAATATGCAACCAAAAATATAAATGTGAAAAAGGTGAGCCGGTTCATTACTATAATTATGCTTCACTGTGGCCTTTGCAGTGAAGCTACGGTTTCCTAGAACTTTCGGTCGGCCGAAACCGACGCGATTTACGTTCGCCCAAATTAAATATACGCTTTAAAATGATTATTTATCAAGTGAATATTTGATTTGGGCTTGTTAGTTTTTATCATAATAAAAACAATATTTGAGTTGAAAAACTTCATAAAATGTTTAATATTATGAAAACTGGCCAGGTCAAATCTAACCTACTTTAATATCTCATACATGTTTGGATTTTGTACAAAACTAGGCCCTCATGTAGATCTCCTTTTATTTTGCGGCGAAGCCCACAGCCAAGCATTGTAGTATTGAACTTTTGACTCACCTTTTTCACATTTATGTTTTTGGTGAAATACTGTTTACATTCTTGCTTGGCCTTCATGTTCTCCCCATTTGTCCTTCACAGAACACGTATGGGATATTGTACTTAGATTGTGTGTTAAAAAACCATTCGGTAAACAATAAACATTTTACATGAGAGGCAATTTCTTGCAACCTTGAAACACTGCAAGTGTATGAATTCTGCCAGTGGTAAATTTATTATTAAAATTTCTAAAACTTTCCACGATTTGGTTATGACACAATGTATCACTTTAAGCAAATATTATTGTTTATTAATCAACAAAATTTGGGTAATTTTGATACACTTTTTCTAGGTAGTATCTTTTATACATATATTACGTTTTTACTAAATGAATATAATAATTTTATTTTAAAGCATAATTATTTATTTTAGTTATGAATTTTTATACTACATTTAAATAAATAAACATTTTTATACAAATACGGAGAAAAGTAGATGTACTTGTATGACAGACTTGTAACTATAATTAAATATAACGATATGCACCTTCTTACTTTCGCGAAATTAATTCTTACATTTCACTGAGAGAAAATAAAGATGTCAATAAATTATGTTGGCGTGTCTAGCACTTTAGTTTCTAAATGGTATATGTTTATCGATGTACCCAGTTTAATTGCCCAATACCCTATACTTTTACTTTCTGAATTCAAAGAAAGTATCACAATATTTGCAGTTTAAACTTTACTACTAAAAGAAGGTCGTCTAAACATGTATGTTATACCGGGTGCCCAAGAGAATACTAACCGGCCACCTTTTTTTATGACTTTATTGATACTGACGAAATTTGGTAGAGTTATTAGAATAACGAAGTTATTTTTATGTGTATACGATCACCTTTTACGAATTCTGGTCTACTAGCTAAATGACAATGACATGACAAATAAAAATAATTTATTCACGACCGTTAAAAAAAGCTGTTATCATTACCATGAAGTTAAAGTACTTCATTCTACCACACTACATGAAGTGGTAAAAAACGAACTTTTTGCTTTGAAGCTTTTTTCACAATTTAAATAAGTGATTTGTTTCAATGCCTATAACAATAGACTTAAATATTAATTTATGCAATGTAACCAAACGGTCAAGTTACCTTTGATTTCGTCATTATTTCTTTTAGTTTATGTGTCACTAGTTTTAAAATTTGACAGTTTGCAAATAAATTTAATAAAAACTATCAAAAATTAATGGTTATAATAAATGCGTAGTTATAAAGAGGATAATTGTCGCTTAAAAAATAGAATGACAATGATTTTTGTTGCCACATAATGACTGTGGTGCAAAAATTAAAGTTAACAAGATAAGATAAATAAAATATGTATAAAATGGTATTTTGAAATTTTTATACGGTCGTGGAAAAAATATAGTATGTAACATATGCATAAAATGTCTTTTTTTTACTCATGGGATTGCCGTACTCGCCTAAAGGCTCGTGCTGTCAAACTTCCCATTCGTAAAAAAGTATTACTTTATGCAATTGTTACATAAATTACTATATACATTTTGCATTTGAGTAGCATATATCTACTAGAGGCAGCTTTGCCTGAAAAGTAAATCTAGTACCTTTGTCTTTCGCGATTCTGACTGGGTTTTGTTATGAGACCACCGCGTCCATAGTGACGCAGTAACCGCACTGGCGTAACTACGGAGGGTGCTCTAAAGTTAACAACGGACGCGGCCAGCCCCCAGAAAAAATGTACCGTATAGGCAAATGTAAAAAAATTAATATATATAGACGTGTAAGTATGTAGGTACAACGTGTCATTGTACGTTTGTTACATACAGTATGTCGTATGTCCACGGATGGACTGTACAATAGGACAAATTGAACAATTATTTAAATTTTCAAGAAAGTCATGTATGGCAACTGCTTTTGCTTCTTAAAAAAAACCAGATTCACTTTGAGAAATTTGTTTTGTATTGTACAGGGGCCCCAAAAGTACAAAAATGTGAAAATGGACCAAGAGAAAACCGCCTTTATTTTTAATAATTTGGCAAAATGTCAAAAACAAAACATTTTAGAATTGAACAAGGATCCCATATCTAAAATTCTATATGAAATAAAAAATTTTTTTTAGTATCATATTTTTATTTATTTATGTTTTACACCTTTTTACTTTATTTTTTTACATTTTTGTATTTAAATATATTTAAAAAACATTGACATTAACTAAGTTGTTTATAAAAACCACGTAAAAAAGGATTAAAGCAAATAAAAAAATATGATCAAAAGAAAAATGTTTATTTTATGTAAAATTTTAGCTTTGGGATCCCTATATATTTCTCAACGTAAATCTTATTATTTTAAAAAGCAAAAGCAGTATACACGACATATTTTAAAATTTAAATTTTTGGTCAATTTGTCTTATTGTAAAGTTCATCCCGTGGACATACTGTATAGTACTGTATTAACAAAATTGTTTAAGGTAAGGCCCTTTTTTTTGGAATAAAAAATATGTCTTTATGATTTCACTGTGGGCTTGCAATAGTTACTTTTCACTTTAGGACGTTCTTTATTTATTATTTTTTGGTTGTCAAAATTTTTTGGAACGCAAAAAAAACTTGACAGTTCCCGTCATTCCGATGTTTTTCCCAGGCCCCCTAGTCCCCCAAGTTCGATGGCTAGTTACGCTTATCAGTAACCGGTGTGTTAAAAATAGGACCATATCATTTTCATACCATTTCCAAATGCAGTATTTTAAGGCAAATCTAAGAATTAAAAAAATATATATATTTATTATGTAGATAAATGACCTTTTGATAATATGACACTTTAGATAGAAAATTAAAATTCAATTTAAAAATAGAATTTGACTAAAATTTGTTAAAAAAGGTTTTTTGACGTAAAATGGTCTGTGAAATCGGAAAAAAATATACCGGGGGTGTCCTGTTTAAAAATCAAAAATTCTAATCATAATATAAGGTACAAATCGAAAATCCGAAAAGCTTATAGTGTAGGTTTTCGTTAGTATAAGAACCCTACCAAATTTGGTCAGTATCGATAAGGAAAAAAAATGTTAGCCGGAGACTGGTTTGGGTTCTCATAAATTTTAAAAATTATTTAAGTGTGTAGCTTATCGTAATTGGAATATTTTTCTAGGTCGTTAACCAGTCAATTGTGTTTTTATGGTAATGTTATTTTAACTGTATTTTCCAGCCATCTATTTACGCCATTAACGAAGACTTATAGTATGGCATAACGTTTTGAATAAAAATACACACCATGAAAATATTATCGCATATGCTTAATTTTTTCTATAAGTTTTAGCAATAAATGCCCAAATTTAAATGTCAATATCTCTTTTAACAATTCATTTATCAAGACAATAAAAAAATAAAGACATTTTTGCTAAAATAAATTATACACTGGAAATTCTAGAAAAAAGTGCCTTTTTGCAACCAAAAGTTTTATCAAGATTAATTCAATTTGTACGTTATTTTATAAATGTATGCCATTGCCTAATAAAACCTTTTAAATTTTTGTTTTAAATAATTATTACACTTATTTTCTTGCAATTTGGTTATTGTGTGCCTACGGGCTAAGAATTTATTAAAGTTCCAAAAAGTTGGTTTTATTTGGTGTTTCTTTCTTTTTAATTCGACCTTTTAAAAACCTTATAATCTTCTTACCTACAAAATCTGTAAAAAAATAAATACAATTTCTTTGGTTTTCTTGTGTTTTAACATCGATTTTTCATACATCTAGTAAAAAGTACTGCAATTCTTAAGTAAACTAGTTGAAAAAAATTAAAGGAAACAAAAAAAAACTCCAAATTTTTGTTGTTTTTAAGCAGCTATATTTGGCTTTAAAATAAGCGTACTATTTTTTTTTTTAAATATTAAAGTTTTTAGTTTTGGGGTCTTATGATACCAAACATTTTTAATGACAAGCGTACCCGCGCAATAAATGCCAAAAAGATTTTTTTCTCAAAAGTCTTAGTTCTTTTTTAATTTTTTTTTTGGTCAAACAGCTTCTAAAAAAAATCCTACGTGAGCCTTATGCGAATCGGATAACTTCATTCAGCTATAATATATTTTTTAAAAGTTCGATACGACCATTTCTCGCTAACCAGAACTAACCAGTAATATCTCAGCAACCGCTGATTGCACAAGAAACTTAAGAAAGGTTTTAAATCTTGAATACATTTTCTACAAAAATCGGATATGTTTATTTTATGTTTGTTATTTTTTACTTTAATTTAAAAATTTAATTTATATTTTAAAGTTATATGGCTTTGGACGCGTCGGTTTATCAAAAAATTAAAGGAGAGCTTTTGGAAGAATGTTTCATTTTAAACAAGAGAATAAATTGGTCTAGCGTTTTTGATAAACCACTAAAGATTTATAAAACTCTAAACTTAAGAAAACAGGCTTTCCCATGTTAATCATATGGAAAAATAAATGTATTAAGCTGCACCTCTTAACATTAATATTAAGGGCTGTGGTTTTCACAGATTTTTTTTCTTCGTTTTCAACAAAATTTTCGATATAATTAAGAAAAAAAAATAGTCGACTTTTTTGAATCAGTCTTATGTTTATATGCCTTTACAAATGCAAGTTTAAGAATGTTTTGCCCAATTTTCTATAGCCTTTTATCGGGTCAATAAAAAAGTTAGTTAAACTTGGTCATCTTATTTTTATTTTGTTTTTATTTTATATTACCTTTACATTTACCTCTGGATCGAATCAAAATTAGGATATTTTCTCACAAAGTGATGTATTTAGGCTTGGCTCACTTTCTTTATCCTGTTTTGCGTAATAATGTTTTTTTTTGCGTTGCCCACTTAAAAATGGTGACAATTGTGTAATCGAAATAATTCTTGATGTTTGAAGTTGATACAAATATAAAATTAATATGCAAATTTTAAAGAATGTTAGTACTTTACACACAGTTAGTAAAACCTCAAGCAAGCCTTTCTTAACCTTTTCTAGAGAATATTAACCAAACCCTTCAACTTTTAGCAAAATTTACGAATCCTCTTACTTCTTCACGGCTTAATTGGTTGTCCTTATCCGCGTCAATTTCTTTAAAGACATTGGTTGGTGGTGGTGAGTCTCCGATGTTGATGAGTTCAACCTTAAATTAAAAACAAAAATCGTTAGTAGGATATAGTAATTAGCAACTTATTATAACTAAAAATTTTTCAGTCGAAAAAATTTCACGTCTATAGGTGATTAAAAGTAGAACATAAGCAGCTTTCTTGTACTATTTTATTAACATAGAAATCAAACAGCCAACGTTTCGATGCTGGTTAGCATCATCATGAGGCTAGATTATTCCTAATTAAAATAATTGGAAACACGTAAAAACTTAACAACTATAAAGACTACAATGATTGCAGCAGGATATAATATTACCTATTTGTAATCTTATATGCTAGAGCACTCCTAGTAGTCTTTATAATTGTTGAGTTTTCACGTGATTTTATTATTTTAAGTAGAATCATCTGGCCCGGATGATGATGATAGCTAGTATAGAGCATTGGCTGTTGATCCTTATATTAATAAAATAGTCCAAGAAAACTGCTATAATTTCCTAACTTTAATGTTATCTTCTTAAAAAAATATATTACAAGAGAAAGAGAGAGAGAGATACGATATCAGTTTATTTATGACGATATCCCAATACCGGAATTCTTTAATAGATGATCTATGGGCGCCATCTTGTAGTGATACGTCATTAAAAGAGATTTTAGTATAGAATTTAAAAATAAAATAAATTAGGGGTGTTCCCGTTTAAAATGTTTGTCAAATTTTGAATTTTTCCTTATAAATTACATTAAAACTTAAATTTCAAAATCTAAGTACCTAATTTATTTAAAAAAAAATGAAAACAGAAATAGGTCGATCATTCTTTTATTTTTACAGCCTACTTGGCAAAAATATATTCAAAACAGAAATAATGGCGGCACTCTACGCCGCCATTTTAAAAGAAACACCTGTATGATGTATCATTGAAAAGGAAATTTTATACAGAATACAAATATAAAAGAAAAGTATGTACTTTTATTTAAAACGCCGTTTCCTTCAACAGTTAAACATTTTTGTGAAAATTCCACACCATTATTTTTTGACCAATTAAATGTGTAATTTTAGTTGCGCTACCATCACAATTCAAGTTTTTTCAAAAAAAAATCTCCTAGGGTACCCTAAAGCGAATTATAGTGGAAATTTATTTTCTCACCAAGCAGATTTTTAAGGTGGAGATACTTTTTTGATATATTATATGATATTAAAGAGTGTCCTATTTGGTAAGAAAGAAAGTATAAGTTTAAATACAGTCAACAAACATTTTTTATTTTGTGTTTTTATAGTGGTGAAAAAAAATGTAATTTAATTTTTCATCTTGTCCTTCCATTTTTTAAAACTTAATTCTTTAAAATATTTTGTCTACGCTTCCTTTACAATTAAAAATTAAAAACGTTCGATATATACATCGCTTATTATGAAGGAAAGTGACACAATTTTAGGTATGTTGTTAAATTTACTTAAAATATATCCTTACTTGCTATTTACACAACTAAAAACAGTTATTTATCAATGTGCTGTGTTTGTTATTAACAAATATTTTAAATTAACCGTTTTAAACTAACAGCTAAATACAAAAAAACACTAATTTTGTGTCTCCTAAACACAGTTGTTTTTGAGTTAAGACACTTCTTTTCGGTTTATTTCATATGAACTATATCTTAGAAAAAAACGGTGTAACTTGGGAATTAGATTCTTTCGTTAAAAAATAACAAGACATAAGTTAACTGTTTACTGTGTTTTCAGGTGCTATAATAAATTATATTTATTTGTAATATTTTACCTTTCATAACCATGCTACAAAAATTTTACTGATATTTATCATACATTAACGTTTCCCTATTTTCATTTAAATTCTCTTGTATTTTGAGTTCTATAGAATATTTTTTACTTTTCTACATTGTTTATAAAATATGAAATATAACTGTAATAATATAGTAAAATTACATGACTAGTTTATATGTTAAATTATTTTGAATTAGTAGTGTATTTGCATTAAAATAGTAAACAATGTTGCTGACATTGGCAACACAATTTAAATAATTATTTTATATTATTTATAATTATGATTTTTAAACATCCAATTAGTTTATTACTAGGTATTAAATACGTATAATAATTTTGTTCCAGTAACACAATTTTTTAATTTAACATAGAGATGTACTAGGTTAACTGTATTTTTTTGCCGTTATTAAAAATTTATAAATTAAAATCAACATATGGCAAGCTCTTAATAATTATTGAATATAACTATACCTGTATTTTTTAAATTTTAATAGTTAAAAAAATTAAATAAAAAAATTAAATAAAGAAATATGTGTAAAATGTCAAAAGCTATAATAAAAATGATATACAAGGTGATTTAAAATTGTAATGATATTATGAAAAAATAAAAGAAGATAATGCTTCCTTGGCACTAGAACACATAACTGAAATTATTTGTATGCCGAAAAGGAGCTTAAGTAACACCATTTTACCTAAATTTTACCGGATCTTGATATCTTGACCCACTTAAAAGTTAAGAGGAAGATAACTTTTAAAAACCGCACTATATGTATGTACATACAAATAGGGTCTAAACTTTAAACGTTTGTAACTCCTAAACGACTGGGTCGATCTGTAAATATAAACTATGCTAAGTAGAGAATTAATAGGCCTTTAGAACGAGGTGCTACATGACGCCCCTTTCCTTTTGAAAAAAAAAAGTTGCTAGTGCCTCCTTTGCGCTACGACACACCGAATTTATTTATATGCCAAAAAGTGAAACTCTCTTCCTCAAATTTAATTCGATTTTGATATTTTGTTTCAATCAAAGGATACTTCATTGTATAAGTATTTTTTATGTTGTGTATCCCAATTTTTTGTTATATTTTTGATAAATTTTGTATGAAAACTGATACTGTAAATATTTTACTAAATGAAAAACTTTGGTAATTTTCTAGAAACCTGCGGCAACTCAGATTTTGACGAAATTTGGTATACGGGGGTTTTTAGGGCGCTGATCACGAATCTGAAAATTTTTTGGCAGAAACGTTTTGTTCTTGAGATATTCATCATCAGACTTAAAATTTAAACTAATCCTATTTTTACAATATTTCTCCTTCTTTTTGCACACAATTCCTGATTTAAAGCTAAAGTGGTACACAATATTTGATTTTCACCTTTTAAAACTCCGTTTTTTTATCTATTTTACATTATTTTTGCATTAAATTGCATAGCTATACTTTGAATCATTTCAATCCCAGTGTGCCATGAAGCCCTATGTGTATGTATGGTTGCCGCATTATCAAAGAAAAGCCACGCAATTTAATGCAAAAATAATGTAAAAACGTAGAAAAACGGGATCTTAAAAGGTGAAAATCAAATATTGTGTGATACTTTGGCTTTAAATCAAGAATTATGTGCAAAGAAGGGGAAATATAGTGAAAATAAGTTTAGTTCAAATTTAAACTTTGATAATAAATATCTCGAGAACAAAACGTTTCCGCCAAAAATTTTTCTTTCAGATTCGTGATCAGCGCTCCAAAAACCCCGTATACTAAATTTCGTTAAAGTCGGAGTTGCCGCAGGTTCCTAGATAATTACCAAAACTTTTAACTAATACCCAAATCCTGAGGTTTCAAAGCGTCTGTAAAAATACGCCAATTTTTTTATAATTTTCTTTAGTACTACCAGCTTTAAAACTATTATAAAGACTAGAACACATTTTTTTCTGCACGAAGCCCAATACTAATTTGTACGTTATTTTTATACTTACTTCAAAAGTAAGAGTAGCTCCTCCAGGAATAACATTTCCAGCTCCCCTGTCACCATATCCCAGAGATGGAGGAATGACAAGTTTTCGTTTTTCACCAACGCACATGTCTGTGAGACCCTGGTCCCACCCTTTAATTACTTGCCCTGAACCAATTTGGAATGTAAAAGGTTGGTCACGATCCAAACTGAAAAAAACACTATATAAAAACCAAGGCATAAACATTACCTAAAATATTAATTAATAAAGGTAAAATTCTTTGGGCATATGGCTCATTAATGACTGTGAAAATAAATAAATAAATAATAACCTGTAAGAATTCGGCTACCATGGTTGGTTGTTTAAAAATTACGGAGTCTCCAAAAGAAAATGGAATACCCCGGGCCCGACCAAGACGGCGACACGTGTTTCGTCTTCGTTAAGACTTGTCATAGCCGCTTCAGGTCGTAGGCACCTTGATGATGCCCCGATTGACTGTAAATATTCTTTCTGTATCCCAGAACTAACAAATACAGACAACCGGTGCCATCTCACCAAGAAATTTAAAAACAACCAGCCATGGCATCGAGAGGTTAAAGGTGGTAGGTAAAAGTGCGCCATCTAGTTGTATATGGCAAAAGTTAGGTATGCAACATACTGTTATGCCAACAAACCATATGGAAACTGGCCGCCCATCAGTCTGCGGGTTTGCAGAATTCGGATAAGTAGTTTTACCAAATCCAGGTAGGTGGCGTACAGCAGTGACTGAATATATGATAAAAATCATATAGAAAGCAGTATTTTTCACCCAAACTGCGATATAATATAAAAATGAATGGTTCTTGAGCCTTGATATGAATACATTAATAAAAGGTAAAATTCTTTGGGCATATGGCTCATTAATGACTGTGAAAATAAATAAATAAATTAATAATAACCTGTAAGAATTCGGCTACCATGGTTGGTCGTTTAAAAATAACGGAGACTCAAAAGAAAATAGAATACCTCGGAGAGTACTGGAGATTGAGACTCCGTAATTTTTAAACAACCAATCATGGTAGCCAATTCTACAAATTATTTATTTATTTATTTATTTATCTTCACAGTCATATGAGCCATATCTCAAAGAATTTTACCTTTATTAATGTATTCATATCAGGCTCAAGACCATTCATTTTTTAAATATTAATTTACATAAGAAACCTGTAAAAACTAAGTTAAATAAAATAGCCTTTTTTCTGTACAGTACAACTTTGACAAACCGGACACTCTCGTAAACCGGACACTCCAGTCATCCGGACACCCGGTGCAGTTCGGACGCTTTTAGATTTTACCTCTACAATCCAGCCTATCTGCCAAAAAGCTCGTTAAATCACGACTAAATGCAAAAAATTAGCCACAAATGGATAAAATTTTGTAATTTTTCGAGAAAAAGTTATTCTTTACAAAAATGTTGGGCTTGTTAAAAGATTATGATTAACGGGAGATAATGCTGATTTTGTATACAAGGTAGGCAATAGCTTGAAAAGCACGATTTTCCTTCAAAAAATATACTTTATTTTTGGTTCTGGTTAATTACATCGTTTAGAAAATTTATTTAGAATAGCATTTTAAATGAGGTTATTAATGTTGCAATGTTTCATAAAACTGATTTTAAAGTTATCAAAAATTAAGATTATTTTAAATTTTTATAATAAAATGACCTAGAAAACTTTTTATAATTTGCTTTTTAAAAACCTGCTTCCACTAAATTTCTATACAACACAATTTTTCAGCTGTAAACGAATGTGATCAAGACGTCATGGACCAAATTATGGAGTTCATTAAAATTTTGTATTAATGTATTTATCGAATAAAAACGTTATTCTTAATAAATTTTAATAGAGGTAGTTTTATCTTGAAGAAATATCTTAGGTTCTTTCAAACCCTGTTTACAAAATCAACATTTTCTGTTCGTAAATTAGATTTTTTACAAGCTAAAAATTTCTATGGAAATAACTTTTTTTAATAAAATTTTTGGTTCATTTGTCTTTTGTAAACCTTATCCGTTATACAGTCTGTAGAATGTCGTGTGAATTAGGTTTTATTTGGCGTTTAACATTAGATTATATGTACATTGCATACATATGGATTATGTATTTGAGTATTCACTAGATTTTTTTTATTACCTATGTATGTACGTATTATGCCGATTTGTTAAACATAGAGTTAATGTTGGAATAAATAACACTAAAAAGCCAACCATGTTCTTCATTGAGCACTACCTCGGTAATCCGGACAATTCGCTAATTTGGACACATACCTAAACTATTTATCTCTGTCCGGATTACCGAAGTTCTACTGTATTTCTTTCTATGACTTTCTTAGTTCAAATTGTTCAATAGATAATATTTTTATATGCTGTGTACCAACTTGCAGTGAGTTGAAATTTCCTAAGCGGGCCACTAATGTAACGATTTTAATGTATTTATTACCATATTTTGGTAGCCCAAAGTTGAAAGTAATATTCGGAACGGATTTGTACTTATTATTTTAAAAATTTATAAGTAATTATAAATTTCGTACAATTTTGTAAATTACAATGTAAAAGAGAATTTTTACAGAATTTTAATGAAAACTAATTTGTGTGCTTAGGATAACAGAAAAAAATAATTACGTAAAAATATATCTTTTATAAAAATTAGTTTAATAATAAAGAAATAAAAATTTAGCTAACTTCTCGGTGTTGTAGAAGAATTTAATTAATATAAAAATATTCATTGATCTATTAACTAAATAATGACACGAAAAAAATAGGTGCTGTATTACCGGGAAAAAAGATATACAACTTAATGCGCCAGACACCGGTTTTATTTAGCCTGGAAGACCGTAGAAGGTAGAAATATGTTTAGAAATTCGGCGTAATGCTGCCGCCACACATTGGGCAAGTTGTGGCCGAACTATTTGTCAAAACATTTGGCAAACTATTTGTAAGCAAGCGGACATGAGAAAAGTTGGTCCACACAATGGTGTTTGCAAAAGTTTCTTATAGTTGGCCCAAAGTCTGGCGGCGCGGCGGCATAAAGGTATGGTTTCGCTGGGGCCGTCCGCGGTCGCGTTCGACGGCGACCGCTGGACGCGCGCCACTGGTATTATGGAAACTAGTGTAAGCGGTTTGTTTGCATCGGTCCAAATTAAATGCGCGGCCGACAACTGGCACTGGTGTTTTAGCAGTCTAGACGCGCTGCTGGCTTCCTTTTGGTGTTTGGTGTGTGTAAAATAAAGATGTCTCCCAGATTTTCTTCAGAAGATGATGAGATTTTGATCTCTGAAATTAGAAAGCACGGGGCACTGTATGATTTAGAACATGCCGATTATAAGGATTTTAATATGAAAGAAAGAATTTGGGCACAGATAAGCGAATCCGTAGGAAAAATGGTAAGTACTAGAAACAAAACGACCGTACTACACATTTATTTATAAGTTTAATATGAAGGAGTCTCTTTACAAAAAAATTTGGCTTAAAGCGGAAAGATATAATATAAGTAAATAATCCATTATTATGTCATTATTTTCATAGGATAGTGAATTTGATTATTTCTTTACACACTACTTAAACGTGTAACGTGATGGTCCTGCCAATCAGTAGCGCCTTCTTCATTGAAAAAATGTGTCAACTGTTCCCTGATATGAAATCCTTCTTGATTAGCAAATCCTCCGGGACGTCGAATTCCATGCAATCCAGTAGGTGGCAATGCGGCTTTATCGAAATGAAAAAAGTAATATTATTCCGCTCCAAGTATCCTGATCTGAGAAAATTATGTAGGCAACAGGCACTTAATATGAAATCATCGCATGTGAGGGGACTTATGGCAATCGGAGTATAAAATACACGAAAAACTTGACTGAGAAGTCCAAATGCATTTTCTGTTACCCTGCGTGCTCGTGAGAGCCTATAGTTAAAAATCGCTTTTGCTCTATTTGAATTCGCAGCTGCTTTTGTGTAAGGTTTCATTACATGCCTCTGCAATTGAAATGCCTCATCCCCAATTATTACATGGGGTAGTGTTTTGTTAGATCCGGAAGGGTTGCGTCTGCAGGAAAAATGTTTCCAGATTTCACCAGTTTGCCCATATTGGTTTGGCAAATATTCCACTGTCGCCTTCTTTCCCGTATGACCCTATATCGACAGCGGTAAACATATAATTTGCGTCCACCATACCCAACAAGACAATGGAAAAATATTCTTTGTAGTTAAAGAAAAGAGAGCCGCTTTTATTAGGGCACACTATCCTTATATGTTTTCCGTCTATAGCTGAAACACAATTTGGAAAGTTCCACTTTATCCAGAAGTCCTTGGCATTTTGTTTTAAAGATTCTTGCGTGGGAGTAGGAATAAATTGTTCGACTAGTCGGCTCCTTAGTGCAGCAAGTGTTTCCTTGACAATAACACCTATGCAACAGTGGGGATACACGGAATGCAAAAGCTAATGATCTGAAGGACTCTCCGGTTGCCATATACCTGTAAAAATAAAATCACAATAATTATGACATTACATAATTATTATATTTATTAATTTGATTTTAATCTTCAAGCTACAAATAGTCATCCGCATATAAAGTATTTTATTTAGTTATAGACTGTAAGAAACGTTGGAAGTCAATACGAGATAACTAGTTTTCGACACAAAGAAAAATCTAAAAACTTGGCACTGGGTCTTCTACAGCAAGTAAGCCTGTGAAGTGGCAGTTATTTGAACACCTAACATTGCTTAAGTTCTACAAACCATGAACGCAGGTAAGGACCTAATTAATTTTATACCTTGATTAGTTAACATGCATCTGATTTTGACAGCTCTACTAGTACCATTTTGGAAGACATATCCGATACGGAAGATATGGCATATATCAACTGGCGACGAAATGTCTTCTGTTGTCTCTCCTCAAGATGACCACAACGCAAGATTCTTCTGACAGGACAAGAAGTGGTAGCAGGGTTTCGAACAACCCCGCCAGAAAGCCAATTATCGATCGAAGAAAAATACTACTTCTGAAGCATTGCAAGTCACTTAATACGCGTTCTGAAGAAAGAAGCGAGATTTTAAAAAGTTATGCTTCAAGAAGAAGATGATACCGAAGTTTTTATGCGAAGTATGGCCCTATCAGTTAAAAAACTTCCACTTCATCTGAGAGCTCAGTGCGAAAGTAGAATTTTACAATTGGTTACAAATTTGGAATTAAGAAGCACGCACCTGAAGAAACCATTCGATCAGTGTTACCCCAACAACAATCGTCAGAACCTAGACAATATACAGTTTTAACTACATTGCCGCAAACATCTCAACCGTACACTGATGAATCGTGTTCCCAAACCCTTTCAAACTTCTTGACGTTCCACTAAGTGTACTTTGCGACAAATATTACCAAAATATTATTCTGTATTGTGTTATTATAAGTTTACATATTAATAAAAGCCTACCTTAAAGTCACTGCAAGTTTTTCTTCAGGCGAAATTGGATTTCTTACTGCATTTGTGGAACTTTTCTTTATGTCGTTATTCACAAAACTTAAAATAAAGTAAAACTGTTCTTTATTCAGTCAGAAAAAACTGCCGAAATTTTTCGTCGTCATGTTGTAAGTGACGTGAAATAAGTAAATTAAAAAATCCTTCCTCTCGTCGAGTTTCAAAAATTTGATTTCTTTTTACTTCGTTTTCTGGTTATGATCCTCACAATTTCTGCATCCTCTTCATCCTCCATCAAGAGAAGTGCAGCCCATTTTCTTTTTGTCCATACCTATTTTAAACTACCGAATTCACTGGACGTTCAGCTTGCTTGGTCGCCGTCGGCAGATGCAAACAAAACACTCGAAGGCGACCGTCCGCGGTAGCGTCCAGCGGATCGCCGTCGAACGCGACCGCGGACGGCCCCAACGAAACCATACCTTAAGACACAGCGCTTTGAGTAGCGCGTTCGCCTTAACCGCTGTTTAGTTTTAAGAATCTAATTACCTAATATATTAATTTGCATAAGAAAACTGTTAAAACTAAGTTAAATGGCCTTTTTTTTGTATTTCTTTCTATAACTAATTACCTAAATAAATGACAAAAAAATAGGTGCTCTATTACCAGCAAAAGATATAAACGACTTAATGCGCCAGACACCGGTTTTATTTAGTCTGGATGACCGCAGAAGGTAGAAATATGTTTAGAAACTCGGCGTAATGCTGCCGCCACACACTGAAAGAAGTTGTGGCTGAACTATTTGTCGAAACATTTGGCAACCTATTTGTAAGCAAGTTTGTCGTAGTTGGCCCAATATCTGGCGGCGCGACGGCATAAGACACAGCGCTGTGAGTAGCGCGTCCGCCTTAGCCACTGTTTAATACATCTAATCACTTCAAATCTGCTAAATAAAACCAGTATCTGACGCATTACAGCGCTTATAACTTTTTCTGGTAAAAGAGCACCAATATTTTTGTGTTGTCATTTAGTTACCGAATATTTTTATATAAAGAAACTTCTTTTACAACACCGAGAGTTGGCTAAATTTTTATTTGTTTATAATAAAAATAATTATTTATAAGCAATTATTTGTTTTTACGTAATTTTTTTCTTTTCTCTACTATTCCTTAACACAATAATTGATTTTACATCGAAATCCAGTAATCTAGTATTATTTGCATGATATATCGTATTTTACAAAAAAACTCGAGATTTTTAATCACTCATAAGTTTTTAACAAAAATTAAGTTTCTAAAAGCCTTCCAGGGTATTTCTTTCAACCTATTAAGTTACCAAAACATGTTAATAGCTATGCATTAAAATCAAATAGTCAATTTTTAATGGCCCTCTTAGAAAATTTTAACTCAAACATAAAAGCAAAAAATTTAAATCTAAAAAAGCAATTCATAGTAAAATTAAGTATTTGTTTAGAAATAAAAATATTTAAAAAATAAATAGTTAAATGCATATCTTAGAAACACTTTTAATTTAAAACATATTTTTTTTAACTTTAGTATTGGTTACATAAGAAAAACTTTTCTCTAGGTTTTTTTAATGCAAAGCGAGAAACACGTTTTATGCAAGAGTTATTTCTCTAAAATGCTTAAAAAGGTAACTCTAACTTTCAGAAGTTTACCTAAAGTTCCCAAAAGTTTGCTGAGTTTTTGGGAACTGAAATATAGATGTGCATTTCTATATTTTAACCAATGTCCCTAGTTAGTGGAGGTGTGTTGTTATCCTGTTAAACACAAACTTTGTATAATAGTAAAAATGCTTTTAGCGTCTGCGTATACAATGTGTTACAGAACGTTGTGAAAGAAAATTTAAGGGCAGATTCTATATTAAAAATATATTAAAAAGTTTATATAAACAAGGGTCGGCAAATTTTTAATCTCAAGATACAGGCTGTTAAATTAAAAAACTGAATGCACAACACTAAAAGTGTGTATTCCAAAAATTATAACCGGCTTCATAATTTTTTTATAAAGGTACAAATAACAGAATCATACAGGAATGCCCGTTTTATTTGTAATCCACTATATAGCATACAGTTTTGATTTTATAATAAAGGTATTAAACAGGGTGCCCAACACTATTTACACACAAAATTACTTTTACATACAAGATAAAAAAAAACCTAATACAAAAATTATTTATTTGAATAGACTAATTTTATTGATACTATTGGTACACAAAGTGTGTTTCAAAACAAAAATGTTAATATATATTTAGTTTTTTTAAATGAAACAACCTGTATATTTTAACACATTTTGAATTTATTAAAATATTTATTTAAAATTTATAAGATATTTATGTACTATATGTCAATTATTGCTGGTTTTTGAGATACCAACAACATGTCAATGTACTCACTAACGGTTTAAAGCTAAATAAGAAACTAATATTTTAAAATAACTATGTTACTATTATAGCACTAAATAATATAATAACACGTAAATAATTATTACATTCTATTGTAAGAAGTACTAGACAGCGATTTACTTATTTTATTTAAGATACAAATTTATTACTTGTCTTAAAAGTCAGCAATACGTAAATTATTGCTGATTTTAGTTTATTTACGTAAATATGTATCCACAATAAACCATATAGGGTGTCCCACCGGAACTGCCGCGTTCGATTTCTCAAAAGTACACTTGGAAAAATTTTTGAAAATTTGGTACCATTATAAAGTCAGTGGGGGAGATAAAACTAAAATATTTTGACAGCTTTATCACTTCCGGTTATACCGGAATTTATTGTCAACTATCTTATTTTAAAATGGGACACCCTATATATTATTTTTTTTAGATTCTGAAAAAATCTAAACATAATTAATTTATGTATAATGTTGCTTACCTAAGTCCAACCGTTTTTAACTTATTTTAAATTTTATGTCAAGAATGACGTTTGGAAGCCATTACATGACAATTAATTTCTTTTAAACAAAAGCCTTTATTATGAGTTAGGGTTGTGTTTCTCGTAGAAAAAGAACTATTTTAGCAGACTGTAATAACATTTCCACAATTAATAAATACAGAGTGGTCAAAAATAATCGTTAAAAATTATTACGACAAAAACAACTTAAATGTCATTTTTTTAATGAAAACTCCTATCTTTTTTTACCTTTACCTATTAAGCAGTAAAAATAAGGATAAGTTTGTAAAAGTATGTATATTCTAGAAATTTATAGTTTTGAAATATTAGGAATTTTTTATTTATTTATTCCAACAATTCTTTTAATTACGGCTAAGTTTGGGTTCTAGTTGGCCTTGACAACAAAATAGGGCTTTACAGCCAACTACCCCATACCTACCGGTACTTAAATGCATTGTTAGAATCGATAAATATTAAATAGTTAATATTTCGATAACTATAAATTTATGGAATAGACATTCTTTTATAAACTAACCCTCATTTTTAATGCCTAATAGGATAAGGTAATAAAAGATACGGTTTTTCATTTTTAAAAAATTGACTTTTAGGGTTTCCGTCGTTATAATTTTTAACGAATATTTTTGACCACCTTGTATTGATTAATTGTGAAAATACGGATACAGTCTACTTAAGAAGTTGACACTAACTTCCGGTATAAACGAAAGTGGTAAAGCAGTCAAAATATTTTAGTTGTGTGTTCCCCCATTAACTTAATTTTCTTACCAAATTTTTAAAATTTTTCAAAGCGTACTTTTCAAGAAATCGGTCGCGGCAGTTCCCGGTGGGACACCCTGTATAGCTGAGCTACCTATTAGTAGCTCTTACCGTGAAAGGCTAATAATTCCATGTTATCTTATGGACTTCGACAGTGACTTTTTACAATTAATGAGTATATCAACACATTGCTCAGTGCAGCGATTTGTAGACAATAACCTAATTTTCGTTTTTAAGCGTAATACTTTGGGTAAAAATGATACTTAATTGACCAAAACATTATTGAAATTTATCGCTTTAAATGGAGAAATTGCAAAGAGTATATTAACCCTTATATCAGTAACGATTTTATTTGCTCAAGTTGCAAGAATTTTATAGAAAAAAAACTTTGTTTTAATGACTCTTTTATGGAGACGACAAATATATGTAAATTTCCTAATAATTACATTTAAAGGATTTAATTAATTAATGTCAATCAATTTCTTTTTTTTAAGAATATGGTGCAGATTTCGATTTATTGTTTTGTTAAGGCAAATTCACTAAGCTATAAAAAAATTATAAAAAGTTTATTTGCAATTTCTTGCTATTTTGTAGCAAATTCAGTGTATTTTAGGGCTAATATACTTAAAATTGCAATTAAGGGGCTTAATGCAAGAACCAGTCAAGTCCATTTTGATAATTCTAGAGGGGAGCCGAAAAATGTTTTATTTAAAAAATGTAGATTAATAAATACTTTAAAGATTTTTATTGTATCTGTTTGGTAGTGGTGACCCTTGCAGCAAAAGTTAAAGGAAGATTTTTTTTTAGTTTGCTTGCTATTTAAAAAAGATAATGGACTTGTTTTTGCAAATTTTGGAATATCTGGCTAACACCAATACGTCTATAATTCGCTTATTTTTAAAGTCAGTTTAAAGTTTTACAGGTCGAAACATAATTTTATGCTCAGTAATAAGTTAATGTTTACTAAATTTGCCTAAAAATTGGACTTGGCCGGTTCTTGCATTAAAACCTTTAATTATTTGCAACACTTCAACAGTCGTTTTTACTTTGCAAAAATAACGTACGGTATCTGTTTTGAACCTTGGGTTTATGCAACAGGACAAAAAATAAAGTTGTCATAAAGCTAATTATAAATGCTGTTAACATCCAAGATCCTAATTATAAAAAAATTAATTATTACAACTTGTTAATTATAAAACCTATTTACAATTTTTGTATACAATATGAGCAACGCTGTTTGGTTCATCGGCAGGCAATAGAATAACAAAACAAGCACTATTAGTCACGCATGTTTACATGCCGGGATTTAGTTAGATTGTCTTTTTTCCTCACATTGCCTATGTGTTATGTTATTTAACTGAACCTGTATAGTAAGTATAAATACTACTTGATGCCCAATTAAAAATTTACACCCTTAACTTTTTCTCTTTTATCCAACAAAATTAACAAAAATATCAGTTTATTGGGTTAATTCTGTAGTTTTTAAATCAATTATCAAATACTTATTAACTTTTATGATATACAAGGTAAAAAAACCTAAAAAACATACTTTTAGTATTTTGTACAGGAGCAAAGTGGTATAATGCGTTGTATAAATAGAAGTAAAACACCTTGTACCTATACGAAAAGAACCCCAATGTTTAATGCATCCATTTTCTTTCTCTAATCATTTAAAATTACTCTCCAGTGTCTTTCACCTAAAAAAGTTTTTAAATTTCAAAGAAAATTTCCTTATGGAGTCTAACGGGAGCAAGTACCAAAAAGGATCTTAATATTTAAGTGTGTCGCCAGTGCGTAACGACTACATAGGGAATATAAGTTGAAGAAGTTGAAGAAAAGTTACAGGCGTAAAATAGGAACAGGGTCGGATTTTCGAAAAGTAGTTAAGAGGTTTCTGGATTTATTAAGGAATATTTATTTAGTAATTTATACACTCATGGAAAGAATATCCCAAGAGTTTATGTGATAATTTTGGCAGGCTGTGTATATGGCGTAGAGTTAAATCAAACATATTTAAAAAATTCAAGATATTAAAAATATTCTGACAGTGGTAAGGTTGACAATTTCTTGGTTCTTTGCTTTTATTGTATTAAGTTCTAAGTGTAAAATTAAAAAATAAATATTAATATTACACTATTTGAGTGCTATTTCAGTTGTTATAGTTAGTAACGAAAGCGAGCCCAGTTTTATACCCCAATTAATTTAGACTTTCATGTCGGAATGTCACGGAATAAGCTGGATACCTGTACATACCTTTATTTTGATACAAAAAAACTCCTCTAAAAATTCCCTGTGATATCGTGTAAGGAACTCGAAATATGACAGGTCAAATGTCAAAAAATCAGTTTTTTTTACAAATCTCTCGTTTCCTTTACTTTTAATTGCATTTAAATTTATTATAAAAGTTGTAGAACACAAAAATCTTTACAAATTTTATTGTAAGCATTTTTGTCATACCAACTGATCCGATAATAGAGGGCGCAGTGTGTAAAGCACTGTAGTGTATGTACATACCTTAGCACGCAATCAATCGTGATATTTAGCAAATACTTGAGTAAAAAGATGACATATTGGACTAAAAATCACCACTGATTGCGTGCGAAGGTATGTACATACAGTAAAGTGCTTTACACTCTGCGCCCTCTGTTATAGGATTCGCTGGTCTGACAAAAATCTTTGAATTAAATTTGTAAAGAGCTTGTTCTACAACTTTTATAATAAATATAAATGCAATTAAAAGTAAAAGAAACAAGATATTTGCAAAAACTGATTTTTTGACATTTGACCTGTCATATCTTAAGTTTCTTACACGATAACATAGGGGATTTTTAGAAAGTATTTTTGTACCAAAATAAAGGGATGTACACATATTAAGTTTATTCCGTAAGATTTCGAGATTGACCCTTTATTTGACTAAGATGACTGGGGTATTTAGGTTGAATGACCCCAAATGGGTTTTTGCTTATAGTAGGGGAGCCCAAGAGAGGGATTTCAGAATTTACTACAGCGCATTAGATTAATATACCCAAGGGCACATTGCACCCGGTTAAGCACCTCCACCAAATATGAGCCCCGTATACAAGACCGATCATAAAAAACAAAAATATACACATCAGAAATTTTCGAGCGCGTCATATTATGATAGGTTAAATTAAGTACATGTTAACAGTATATATTCCATTATTCTGCCAATTTGAGAGTAGGGTAAAGAAAGCGGAGGGCTACAAAGTTGCAAGCAATGCATTATTGGATACATGTTAACAATAACTTTTTTTATATTTTTAAGAGTAGAATTTGCTTTTAGTTTTCTTAATAACATTCTGAAACACCTTTACACTAAAAAATCGGCTGTCTGCGGAAATCTGTTCTTTTCTCCATGATAATTAATTTAAAAAATCCATTTTCCATAGTCCGCTTCTGCAGAAACGTGCCATGAAATAGGCAAACGAAACATAGAACAGCAGACAGGACAAAAGGCAGTAAAATATTCAAAAGGCCATGCATATCAAAAAGTGGCCTGGCAAACGGCAATGCATGCCGCATTTGCACGTAGCACTATGCGGAGTTATTGTGTTAGTTGGCCGAAACTGAAACTTCCAAGAGTTTATTCCCAGCAAACTTTACCAGTTACAAAGTTGAAAGGATATAGACGCGCCAAGGGATTATTATGCATAGCTCGCACCTAAGTAAATTAAGTTTTTATTATATACTTTCTTTAAAATTACAACTAATCAAAAATAATGTACAATGGTTAAAGAAAATATAAAAAATTACAAAATTTTCTGTAAAACATACCTATAACTTTTCGTTGTTTAGATGTTTTATACATTTCTTCTTTAAAAAGGAAAATAATGTGAGAGTCACTTTTACTTCAATTTTTTTTTGTTTACAGGGTGTTTTTAAAGTTAAATTATTAATTTTAAAGCGTGAGAAACTTATAAAAAAAGAAAATTTAGCAACAGTGTTTATGGTCTATCAACTTTTATTTGTTCAAGGGCGAAATCACTCTGTTTATGGTAAAAAACTAAAAATCTATAGAAATGTAATTGTTTTGTTGGTCACTATTTTATTAATTTTATTTAAAAATAATTCTTAACTAAAAATGACTGTAATTATAAAAATATGCTGTTTTTAAAATTGTCTAGTTAGTCATATTTTTGCATATAGATTGGTCTCAGGTTGCCAAACAACCGCAATAATTTTTAAAATCAAAATATAATTGGCGTAATTTATACACTGTCAGTAAGTCGGTATTTTAGTAAATCATTGCGGAAAAATTGTCATTTTTCTTTGTCTATTATAACTGCGGCCCCAGTCAACCAAGTTTTTAAAAGCATCAGTGGGACAACCAGCAGAAATACGTAGGTATAATAATTAGTATTTCTTAATAAATTCTGGTGTTTAAATTTGTATTTGATCTAGATTTTACTGTGAGCATTTTTCTTTTTTAAATAAATTATGATTTTTTGAATAATATATAAATGAATTATGTTCTAGTTAGTTCTATTAGACATTTATAAAAATTTTAAAACTAGGTCAAAAAAGTTTTCTGACTCCTATAAAAAAACTTTTAAATAATGCCGTTATTTTAAAAAATCGATATTAATATTCGATTCGAAATTCGACGAATAATTCAAAAAATTTGAATTATTAGAAAATTTTGAATAATTCACGAATAATTCGAATTATTTACTAATTTTTAAAATATAAATGGATTCTCTATTTAATTTATTTGAGATTCCATAACATCGGGTATCAAAATATTCTAGTGACTCTTAATATTATTTTTGATTACAAAATTTTAATTATTAGAAGAAAACAAGCGCTTAATTTTAATATATATTTATCTCAGTCAGTAACAAAAAATCTAGATACTATTAATACTATTATACTAGCAAGATATATTTCCAGTTCATTTTACCTTTTATAATTTTTAATTTACTTTAAAAAAAAATATGAGAAAAAGGTTATACACACACTGATGAGCCAAAATCGTATCTTAAAATACCATCCGGAAAAAAATAATTTTTTTGAAATATAATTTTCTAAAATCGTGGGTTTACATAATATAGACATGTTGTTACAAATAAACTATAGTTTTGGTTTATTGATATCTAAAAAAAACAAGAAAATACATTAAAAATAACTGTATTACATTTTACTAAAAAAACTCTTTAAAAAAGCAAAGAAAATTTTGATTTAAACAAATATTTGTCCAAATAAAATACGTTTTTGTCGCAGAGACAAATACATAACTTAACATGTTTATTTTGCTTATACAAAACAAACATTTGCTGTAGAGAACTTCTAGTTACTTATAACTACCCATGTACTTTTTAATTACGTACGGTGTTGCGTTTTTAAATAATTGTAGTTAATTTTGCTTTTAATATCTCAATTTATTCCCGGTACGAACGTACAGCCAGAACTGTAACAAAGGTATAAAAATATTTAATAAAATTAAATTGGTTATATAATTTAAATTTGTTTGTTTTTCTTTATTTATATTTATTATTTTACAATTTTCTCAAATATTTTAAATTATCTTAAAATTATTTTAATTAAGGTTAATTGTTAAATCCCTTGTTTAATATAAATGGTGATTTAAATTAAGTTTCTTCATTAAAAAAAAAAGAAGAAATAAAAAATTATAAAAAAGTATTTACTTTTCCTCTAAGAGTAGCTCATTACAATTATGCCAAAAAAATGATATCAAAGAAACGACCTCCGTGGCTCATGTGGCTTGACGTCCGTTTCCAGAAAATTTGAGTACTTCGTGGCACAAATCAGGTCTTATGTTGGTAAATTTTAAGTCTGATCTGATCACCTGTTTCAGCTCCGTAATGGTGTTTGGGTTATTCTCGTAGACTTTGCTCTTGAGATACCGACAAAGAAAATAATCTAAAAGAGCTAATTTACAGGATCGCAGCGACCAATTGATATAGCCGTTGTTTTGTTTATACTTTGTCCTTAAAAATGTTATGTTGTCTTTGACAAATTCAGTGGCGTTTAAAAAATATATATATTTGTAATGTGGAAACCCAATTTGAATCATCTTTTATTATTTAAAAAAGTTATTTTGTTGTCATAAAAAATATTATACCTACAAATAGAATTAAAACTAAAAGCCAAAATAAAATAATAAAAAGTCGCTATAATTTTAGATTCTAAACTCGTATTTATGTGAATCGATTAAAATTGTAAATTTATATTAATTTTGATTGGTGTTGTGGTTGTTAATTATAATATTTGTAATGAGCAGCTAATCGAAAGTAACAATTTATTTAAAACATAATTTAAGCTGCAAATATTGCCGAATAGAGTAAACATGATACAAAACATTAAAAGGTAGTACTACCGGTGTAAGAATTAATGTTTAGAAAATGATAAAACTAAGCATACTGGTACTTAATAATAAGAATATAAACCAGTTAAATTTTCAAAGGTCTACAGATAACTTAAAAAAGTTATTAATATTATTAAATAATTGCTTTTAACATTGATCCTTATGGAAAATCGCAGATTTTATTTTACTTCAAAAAACTGATGTTCGGATTTCAATTAAAGTTGTCTCAACCGAAGGAAAAGCAATTCTTAAAATTTTGGCTAATTAAAATCTGACCTTAAGAGCTTGTGATAGAAGTAATTAATAAATATTTGAGAAATATATGCTATGTGACTGACATGTGGCAACGCCGCCGAAGGGTTAGGATGCGCCCGAAAAGTTTATCGAATACGGTATAAAGGGACATAAAATTGATGCCAATCCAATACATTTTCCAGTAACAAGATCCAATGAGCGATAATAAAAATCCGCAATAATTAAAAACATGTTATTTCCGGGTGTTTTTAGGTGAACAATTCGACGACCATAATATGTTTCAATATTATTCGTACGTTAGTTTGACAGGTTAGGTGACAGAAATTTTCCATGTTTATCCTTAAATTTATGTGCTACTTGACTTTGTTTTACAAATTTGTCATAATTTTTTCTAGTGACTGTTTTGCCTTTTCAATTATATATATTTTTTTGGTAGTATGATAAGGGTGTTTTAAAAATCGTATTAGTAAATAAACATAACAATTTAAAACCAATAACTTGTTTAAAGACGCTGTAGTAATGCAGTAGATTTTTGCGTATGATTTTATTTGTTTTTACGCAGTGTTACCAAATATAAAAACCACGGTAGTCAAATTACTTTAAGCACTTATTTGACTCTTGTGGTATCGGTAGAACTACCTTTAGCCAGCAACTGAAGCCTTTTAGCCTTTACAAAGAACTGGAAAGTTCTTTTAGTATAGGTAATACAATGCTACTTTACCCTATTTTTATGATACGTCCTAAATTTTTTTTGGAATCTGATAACTAAGGCAAAATCCTCAGCAAAATCAAAATTGGTTAAACAATAAAAACTTCAAAAACACATTTTAAATTACTATCTGCATTTTAAAGTTAGACCGACAACTTGTTATAAAACTATAAAGAAGTATTATACTTTAGATATATATATGACTTTATCTAAATTTGCAAAATCTGGTTATTAAAAACCTTACAAAAATAGCATTATATTTCTAAGTTGTTTCTTTTGTAAAATTTAAAGCTTACTTATTTAAGTTAAAAGCAAAATATATTGGTTTTAGGCATTCTTTAGGTTAATTTTTTTTACAAAATAAATTATTACTGCTACTTCTTTTTTTTTAAAGATATTTGCTGCGCATTCAGCCATTGTACGCAGATCCCATTTATAGGGGATATCCTTTAGAGTGTCGGTACTTTGTCCAGGTCGATGCTATGTGTCAACTGTAGCATTCGTCCTAGGTCCAGTCCCGCAAGGTTTAGTGATTCGCATTTAATTTTGTAGGTTCCAAATATGTCCTAGTTTGCTACTATTTTTAAGCTTAAAAAAAACTTTCCAAATATTCATGTGATTATTTTGTGCTGGAAATTTGTACTCCTCTACGTCAAAAATACTGGCTGTAATTTAATTAATGGCTTAAAATAAAGGGTTTATTTCGCTTAGCCTATTTAAAAAAAGTTTATATAAACATATGTCCTAAACGTCTTAACTTTTAGATACAGGTTAAAATTTAAAAAAATCAAAACACTTATTTTGGTAAAAACTGTAATACTGGATATAAACCTTTTTTAAATAAGTATTTATTAGTTTTGTTACATATTTGCTAATTAAAATTATAAAACCTAATTTTTAAAAGAAAAAAGATTCCGCAGTGCTTCTTTTATGATCTAAAAATATGCAATTCTTTTCTCTTAAGCTAAACAAGACTCGAAAAAATAAATAAAAAGACATAAAAGAAGCATTTTTATTTTCTTAATCTCAAAAAAGCAAAGAAATTTAACACACATTGACCATTTACATGTGTAAATAGATCGCTGGTTAGAATATCCATTAAATACTTATTTTATCGTTTTGTTTTTGCACAGCGCATTTTGGTGTAAATGTGTGGGGTCTATAACTGTTTTAAAAGAACTTGTAGGTGGCTAAGGATAGTTATGTTTACCTGCTTGAATATTGCTGGTGTAAATAGATACTTACAAAAAAACTTATTCACATTTTAGATTTTGAGACTTTAAATTTTTTTTTCCTACAAACCATAAGTTCCTTTTAGGTGGTTAAAAATATAAATAACACTGGTTCTATTGTTTTTTGATAAATTAAATAAATAATAAATTATATATAATATTGTTTACCAAAAAAGTAATAAAAAAGTTGTAGTTATAGAATTATCTTATTTTATTTAAAGTAAAGTAGTAGAGAAGAAAGGTTATTTTTTACCAGTGAATGGGATACTTTAAACAAAAATGATACCTACTACAGTTAGTAACTTTAAGGGTACAAGATGCAAAATAAGGGCCAAATAAAAGTAAGTAATCAAAACCACTAACTTTGTATGTAATAAATTACTTATTACTGAATTAACAGCTGGTATAAATTTATCGATTGATGTATAAACGTTTGTGGTATTTAACACTGAAATAAACGTTATGAAGGCATCGCGGATATTACACGTAATGTATACTCAGCAATAATTCAAGTAATCTAAATATTTATAGAGGTTTAATCTCTAGTAATCGGTAGTAAGGATCTTCATATTTTATTCTCAAAATAAATTGGTCCTAGTATGGTTGCAATTAATTTTATTAATAATACAAAGTATGATTTCTGGCTTAACCTGAAAGTACAATAAAACATATATATGTGTTGCAGATTTTAATGACATTTTGATTAAACAATTAAATAGTCGGCTCAGACTGTCCATGAATGGGGTTAACAGGAGGACAATTATACCAAATATTTCTTTTGATACAAATTTAATACAAATTTTTGCTAGTAAAAAATATGATTTACGGAGAAAAATGTTGATTTTGTAGACAACTAACTTTTTAAACTTAAGTACTGGTAATTAAAAATAGTTATTTTTGTACCAACGGCGTAAAATAGCATTTTTACGCCCGCAGATAAAAGTTGCAACAATCAGCTGAGGTCGTAAAAGTGCTTTACCCCAGAGGTGCAAACAATATTTTTGGTACCACTAAAATTAATGACCAAGCATTCTCTGTAGTTATTTTTTCTTTATTTGTGTTTTGTATTTAATAATTTTGCCGATGTTACTATCAGGCTAGTTTAAGTTAAACTGTTTAAACAACTTTAAGTTATCGAAACAATAATTATATGTGGTTGTTTTATAAATTTATAAATATTTTTTTGCCCTAGGGCGTAAAAGTGCAATTTTACGCCCTCAAATGGGAGCTTAAAATTGTATTTTACCATCGGTCGTATAAAAAAATATTTTTACGAATTTACGGCTTAAGAATTTTAAATTAAAGAATTTAGTTACCCGGTTTACAACTCAGAATTGGTACGTAGTGATTTTTTGGCCAGAAATAAAAAGCGTTACAATAAATGTGCGCTTATGGTGCTACTTATAATCCTAAATAATAGGTTTTAAAAATGGCACAGGCTAAATGACGGCCGGCGGTTTTTGCTCCATTTTAAGAAGTATATATATCTAGGTGTATAAAAACCGCCGGAAATTGTTAATTTGTTATTACCGGCGGTTTTCACCTATTTTATTTATAAAAACTATTATAAACCGCCAAATAATAGTTAAAATTAACCTAACATTCATAATTATTTTTTTTTTATTGCATAAATTTTTATTATTGATCAACAAACAATTTACATGTTACATCTTTTAGGAAAAGAATAGTCAGAAGTACCTTATATTAGCGGCAAGAAAAAACTGTTCGTTCATAGAACTAAAACTAAGGTATTACCAATTTTAAAGTATGCATGTATTAAGGGTGCAACAAACGTTAAAATTCTCAGAAAAAAGAAAAAAGTTATAAGATAATGGATTTATAAACACGGCTTATTTTTTAAGTATATTAAAATTCAAAAAGGGTATTTAAGTTCTCTTCTATGGCTCAAGTGTTACGAGCGTTGACCCGTTAAGCAACAAGTCCCGAGTTCGATTCCGGAATAGATCAATAACTTTCTTTTTTTTTTCTTAATGATTTTTTATAAATTTTTTATAATTTTTATTTTGTGTCCATAGTTTAATTTTTAGAAAATAATTTTCCACATTTTAAGAATTTTATGTTATTTACGATATATCTAGTTGCTGACTTCAATGCTGACGATGACGTCCTAATAAGTTATTTCTCTGCCTTTCCTGCCTGACAATATTTTTTAAAGTGTTTTTTAGTGTTTTAAATTATTAGGTTCATATGACGAAATAGTTTTGTAATGTCTGTTTTAACTATAGGTCCTTGATAAAGTGACAATCCAGCCACGAAACGTTAGGATAAATACAATAGTGGTTTATGTTGCCTGTCCCCATCCCGCTATACTACTCCAATTTGTTTTTTCAAAGGTTGCTATTAACTAAACTACAATATTAAACAATGAAACTACAAAAACCTTAACGCCTATGGCATACAAAATAAATAATTAGGTTAATTAAGGTTAGATTAACTTTAACTATTTTTCGGGGAATTTTATTTGTTTTTATAAGCAAAAACGGCGGTTTTAATTATAAAATAAGTAAAAAACCGCCGGTAATAACAAACTGAATTATAATTTTCGGCGGTTTTTATATACTTAGATACAAAAATTTACCGGATGGCGGTGTTCTTCAAATAATTAATCAAAACCGCCAGCGGCCGATTACCCAGTGCCTTTAAAAACAACACCATATTTATGCAGAAATAAAAATTATACATACATACATTGAATATAGAAAGTATTTTGCTCTTAGTTTTAGGCTTTTTACCAGTTTACAAATTTTACTTAGAGCTTTCAAAGTATGCATTATTTATTTTTAATAACACAATGAATATATGGGGATATTACTTAAATAAATAAGTAATTGTTTAAAAACCATGGACCTATTTTTAGTTTAGTCGTTTCTCTTAAAGTATATATTAATAATAATTTGAACATTTTATCATTTAAATATGCTTATTATGTAGATTTTAAATTTAAATTTATTTTTATAAAATAATAGTATTTATAATAAAGTTATACATACTTTAAAGTTTATAACATATACTAATTAAAATTAAAATTATAACGGTTCATCTGTTGTTTTTGAACATTCGGTAAAACCAAAATATTTCGATTTGTAATGCGGTTGCTAATTATATTATGAACAATGTGTGGGCCACCTCGTGTTAAAATTTAAATATATTATAACTTGCAAAGTTCATATAGATTTATTTATAACACATATTTCGTATTTATGAATTAAAAATAAGGCAGAAATTATTTTATAAATAAAATAAACTCTGTTCATTAACCATTGGTATTACACAGAAAATTACAATTTTTCCGGCCAATTTTAGTATATTTTGACGCGCTGATCGCGAATAAAAAAAAAGAAAAATGGAAAACGTTTTATTTTCCAAATATTATCATTACAGTTGATAATCACCCTAGCCTTAATTTTTCTTTCTTTCCTTCTTACTTTGCAAGACATTATTTCTTTTGATTCAAACATAAATAATTTATATTAATTTAAATGTATAAATTTAAAAGCTTTTCGTTAAATTAAGTCGCCATATCTGCTTAAAGAAATATGATAAGTGTATACATGGTTGCAGCATTTGGGAGTAAAATAATAGCAATTAAATAAAAAAATCTGCAAAATAAACCTAAAAAAGTTTTTTAAAGGTACCTATAAAATATTGTGCCAATTTAGTGTTATATCAAGAATTTTGTACAAAAGGAAAATATGGTGAAAATAATGTAAGATTGATTTTCAAATTTGAGGATATATTTTGAAAAACAAAAAGTTTTTATACTTTTGTTTTCAGATTCGTGATCAACGCCCCAATAAACCTTCGTATACCAAAATTGGTTTCTAGACAATTACCAAATTTAGGATTTTATCTCTGTTAACAAGTACTCAAGTGTGACTTTTTATAAAATTATTTTTTCTCAGGAAATAAGTTGGTACTTTTTTTTCGACCTTACTTATCGTAAGTAATGGACCGTGAGTCAGAGGCAGTAATTTTTGTAAATTATTTTCTTAGTCCATAACTCAAAATGCTTTAATAGGGTTGTATTTCGAAATGCCAGATGTCGCCGCGTCTCCGATGGTGAAATTGTCCAAGGTGCTCCAAAAAAGATCCATATTAAAAATGTGTTTTTTTTTAAAGAACACCCTGTATATTAGTTTATTTTTGGATTGTAGAAAAAATAAAGTAAGTTTTATCAGCAATAACTATACCCAAACTGAAAGGTTTATAGGATATGTGGGATTTTTGAAAAATTATGACAAAAACAAAATTTAATATATCCTACCTTACTTGACTTTATTGTATATTATTGCTAAAAAATTCGGCAAACAATCACAAATATTTAAATTTTTTAACAGAAATAATACAAGGTGTCCAAAAACTAATACCTAATATTTTATTTATTTCTTAACGCCCTGTATAATTTTTAATAAACAATTGAAATGTAGGTAGCATTGATAAGGTAGGATATATGTAAATTTTATTTTTATAAACAGTTTTTGAAAAATCCTAAATATCTTCAAAACCTTGTATAGGTATAGCTAATAAAATTTACGTTATTTTTTTACGTTATTTTTATTTCTACAATCCAAAATTGAACTAATTTACAGGGTTTTTTATTTAAAAACACAAGTTTAATATGAATGTTTTCTTTTTTTTTTTTGAAGCACCCTGTGTTATTCCACCATCGTCGCCACAGCTGAAGCTCACAACAATTTATGAATAATTATTTTAAAGCATTTTACGTGTTATGAAATAAGTGGAAATTAGTCAAAAAATTGTCGCTGGCTCACGAACCACATTTAAATTAGACAGAAGGTACATTTTCTTCACATCAGCAATTCAATTAGACATTTATTAACATTAAAATATGTAACGAAAATACGAAGCAGAAGACTAGTTTAAAACTTCAAATTTAACATGAATAATTTTTTGACTTTAATATATTGTTGTCATACTATGTTTTTTTAGCATTAAGTCGTTTTTCTTGCCTCAGAAAGAGAAGTTGCTTTATACATGGTAAAAAAATATATTTTTTTTTGGTTGGTCGGGAAACAACAAAACCTCGACCTAAAATTTGGAATTTTTTTGCTTGTATAATAAATACCAGAGAATTTATTAAAAATATTTTTTTAAATAAAAAAGTGGCACCCCACTGCATTTTCCTAACATAAATATTATTCTAAACTTTCATTTACTTTTAAGCCCATGTGCTGCTTTCTTTTATTTCATGTATGGTTTTCGCGTAAATAAAAATGTGTGTCGTTTTCTGAAGGACTTTAATTTAAAAATAATTTCCCTTAAGACACCAACATTTACTTTATTAGAATATGCAGGGTGATTCAAAAATCGATCACAAAACTTAAGGAGGTGATTCTACTTAACAAAATAAGGGAAGACTTTTATATAAATTTTATTCAAAATGTTAAAAATTAAAAAAAAGTTTTTTCTTTAATGATTTAACGCACCGTTGTTCAAAAACTAAGACGTTTATTTTCTGTTGTAGAATCGCCCCGTAAAGTGTGTCGGTTGAGTTACTGGACACCCTGTATGTATGTAGGTAATTTGATTGAAATTGATGAAAACTTTGATGTCTATTGGTGCCTAAACGGTAAGGTTATCAACTTTAATAAAGAGTACCTTATTTTTTAAGTATTTGATGGTCTATAAAATGGTGCCTCCAGCTTTGCGATATCTGTCAAAATAAAAAGTTATGATGTAAATAAATTTTAAGTTTTAGGTAAAGTGGCCTCTGGCGGTATTTCAAAAATTACTTTTGCCTTAAAATTTTAAAATCTGCAAAGCTCGATTTGTGTGCCAAATATCAACTGGATTGGTTAAAAAATAAATGCAATATGGCGAAAAAACAAAATAAAAATTGAACTTTGACGGCTTGTAACTCGAAAACGAATGACATTTTGAAAAAAAATATATGAAGCTCAACCCTTATTTTATCATCCCCTTAAGTTTCATGATCGATTTTTGAATCACCCTGTATATTTTAGAATATTTGCCAGAAATGCAAAAAAAAAAAAGAAATTAAAAATTATATTTCTATATTGTAATTTTTTTTATCGAATAGGATTAAAATTATATTGTTAAATATTCTTACCAACTACAGTTTTTAACCATTGGAACTTTTTTATATTAACTACTAACATTTTTTTGGTTCCCTCTATCACCCTTATTATTTACGATATTACCTTTTCGAAAACCCTGAATTTTATTTACAAGTAATTATCATGTCTTTAATTTATTTTACTTCAAAAACACTTACAGATCCGGATAAAAGTATCTAGTACAAAATTCCATTTGTATTCTACATAATTTTCCATTTCCTCTTTTTACAAGTACTTTAATTAAACTTTTAAAATTATTTTATTTTCCGTGCTTTATAAACCCAACTTTCTGAACTTTAATAAAGAGACTTCCAAATTTGTATAAATATTATTTAAGTACTATAAAGTTTTAACTGTAAACTTAAAGTTTGGCAACTTTAAACGAAGCAGGGGAGAGATATACTAAGATTAAATATTTCGTATGGGGTGCCCTTACACGTTTTAAAATAATTTTATTATCTTCCATGATATACAGGGTGTCCAGTAACTTTACCAACAAACTTTAAGGGGTGATTTTTCTAAAAGGTATTAAAAAAACTTCACATGAATATATTAATATGTTTTAAACGACTTGTGTTTTAATTTTGAAGGGGTTAAAATTTTAAAGATGTACAGGCTGTTACAAATTCGAGGAACACCATTAGGATTTCGGAAACCGTAAGAGATACAGGGTTGGTTAAATTGGAGCAAAGTTGCGCATTTTTATGCTTACCAATATTCCATTTTAAAAATTTTAAAATATGCAGCCGTTCCGGAATTATCCGGCAAAACCGAAACTTTGCTAAACATTTTTTTATCAGTTTATTTGAAGAGATATTTTAAAAGTAAAATTTATGTTTGATAGAATTTTTTTATTGTTTACATTTCTATTTGACATAAATATCATGCGATAGATGTCAGATGTAAACCTACCATTACGAAGTATCCCATTTTATATAAAATGCATTAAAAGTTGCAATTCTGAGTTTGTTGTTCAAGAAATTTAAAGCAGCTTATATGACGCTTTTTTGTTTACACATAAAAACTAACATTAATGTGGGATAGTTTAAGAAGCAACTCCTAAATACTGAGTTTTATTACAGTATCTAAAACGTATTACAAATTAACGAAAAAAAAATTACTCATCACTTTAACACCCTGATTTTGAACTTTTGAATATAAAAGTAAGTTGAGTCTTAATATTTTGGCATAAGGAATCTGTAGGACTACTATGGGTATATTTTTTTTGACAACCTGTATTTAAAAAAGTATACAAATTTTATCGTCTTGTGGCTTATTTTTTTTTCAGAGATAAGCAAACAACTGTTTGCTTACTACCTTTTAATATTGGCTTTTCTATTGATTTTACAATAAAATTGCAGACTATTTTTAAACGATAATAATATAAACTCACACACTAAATTTCGTTATTTCTCAATAAGTCAAAATAATGCTTTTAAGAAAAAACTATTTGTAAAATCGTTGCATACCTGATATATATTGAATCCACCAGTAATGAATCAAATGTCTTGTCAATTTTTTAATTGACATTTTATTTTTTATGGACTATCACTGGTGGATTCCTTACGGTATATATCAGGTATCCAACGATTTGCAAATCGTTTTTCCCACACTACCATTAATTTGCTTATTGGAATTACGAAATTTACTTAGTGGACTTATCTTATAAATTTTTTAATATATGTAGTCTTATATAAGGTTGTTGTAAAATCAATAGGGTAGCCAATATTTAAAGATATCAAAATTTACATGGGATTTCCTATAGTCAGTCTGGTAGTGCACCACTTAGTATATAAAACTCTTTTAGAGATTGAAGAAAACCCAAAAAGTTAGTTTTACATTAATTTTATACTATAAACAAATCAACAAGACAATCATCATCATTAAAATAAGCTTCCAACCCCAAGAATTAAAATTTACCTTAAAAGAGTAAATTTATGTTGCTAAAATGGGGAAACCAGATCTGTTTAACCCTTTTACACTCTGGAGTAAATATTTAATCAGGACCCTACCTACATAAAAACGTTGAAGACTTTGGAGAAAAGAGTTTTCTCTAACTTAGTTTGTGAAATCTTCAAGATAGTGCGTTTCATACATAAATCTCATTTTATGTATTTGTGTATACAATATATTTATTTTCTTATTTTATATTTTGGAATTTTAGGGGAAGAAGGTGTTTTCTATTTATGGTAAAACAATTTAAGGGCTTGTTTATGAGCTAATTTCACAAAGAAAGTTCATATAACTTGGTTTCGCAAATCTCAAGATACAGGGTTTTAGGCTTATAATACAGTTAACTAACTTGAAAACACCTATTTAGGTAAAATCTGTTAGACTAGATATAAACGTTATTTAACTATGCATTTGTTGTTGTCGTTTCATAATTGCTGATAAGAAAGTTTAACACCTATTGATGTTTCATTTTTGGTTAAAGAATATGCAATTCAGGATTTTTTTTTGAAAGTAAGCAAGCTACAAAACATTGATTTAAAACAAAAAGTCTGTGTATTTTTTGCCTTACTAAAAGAAAATAAAAAACATTGGTTGCGTACATTATTTTTGTAAAAATACTTGCTCTGGGCGCTACTGGATCTAAAAATAAAATAAGTTGGGGCTAAATATGCCCCAAACTGTTGTTAGTACCAATTTTACTTTTATTATTATTGAACAAGGAATATTATTTATTATATTAAGAAAAAAACCGAAGTTTACAAAAAATAGTTTTAGTCTCTGAATTATAAAAATAATGGATTATATCAACTATATATTATATCCTAGAGGTAACTTAGAAAATAGTCCTTATTTTTTACAGCAATTAAAAAACGCCTGTATATTTTCTTTTGATGAAATATATTAGCATAAATTTTAATTCTTAGAATTTAGAGTGTATCACAAAAATAGATCAATTGGTGTTAAATTTAGTGTTACTATACACTAGTTAAAAAAGTTCATGGATACAAAGAAAATTCGAGTTTTTAAGAGTTTCTATAAGGTTTAAAAAAGTATTTTAAAGCTAAAGGTTTCTTGTTTTTAAATTTCAAGTTTGTAACCAAAAAATGAGACCCAAAAAATTTCGAAAACGATCTCATTTCAGTTTCATTAAAATAGCACGTTGCCTAAAAATGTTCTCGTCGCAAGATCTTAAGACTAGAAGCTTTAAGCTTTAAAATGCTTTTTAAAATTTCAGTACGACAATCTTTAAGCGAAATACAGCCACTTAAAAATCCTCACAAAATTTGAAACTTTTTTGTATCCTTTAATTTTTTTCACTAGCGTATAAGGGCCATTATTCCTAATAACGACTTTTGATTTTTCGTAATCTATAATAAAAGTAGCTAATAAAATGAATGACCTAACCTTTGAGAACACCCATAGTACAGGCTATTTCATTTAAGGGGAAAAATTACAAATTTTTTGACTTTTGCGCAGGCGATCGCCAAAAATAAAAGTATCCCTTAATAAAACAAAACCCCTATGTTGCGAACTTTTTGCCGGTCACTGTATATATGCAATAAAATTAGTTAAAATTTAATTAATTTTAACAATTTTAATAAATGACAACAATCAACCCATATATAGACTCGAACTAATACACTATATTTCACACTACCTCGTATCATCTGTTCGAACGGTATATGTCTGTCTTTATCTGCCAGCTCTATTAAAAAGGGAATAAAAGACTGTTTCAGTGGTAGATTACCGTAAATGATGTTTTTAGCCGTTTGTTCTTTCGAGATACTGGGCCGGACTCGCAAACCGAGATTGTGCAGGAATTTCTGGTTTAAAGTAGGTAGTTTTTTAAGTTGTAACTTAGTTAAATATATGATATCTTTATTTTTAATTTAATAAATTAATTGCACTTATTTGGGTACACGGTAAATGGGACCGCTTTTCCGAAAACAAAATAAATAAAAATCTTTTAAAAAACCCAAAAAAACTAAGAAATTAAAAATCGTCGTTTTGGTGGCAAGTCTGCAACCGTTGTCAAAATAAAATTAAATAAAATTTTGAAAGTTAACTAATATTTAGGTCCAAAATTTTAAAATGTTAAGCCCTATTTTTAAGGATATTTTGAAAATCTATTTTTTTGCTTGTGCTGGCGCGTCTTCAGGAAAACTTAAAATCAACTAACTAATTACCATTTTTGTATTATAAATAATAAATACACCAGTTGTGTACGTCGCTTATGACACATCCTAAAAACTAAAGTTTAAATTTTAAAATTGTAGTCCCAAATATTGGTTACCTAAACAAATAAGTTATTTTCATTAAATTTTATCTTGAGGACGGTAGCAGACTCGCGACCAAAAGTCAATTTTTACTGTTTTAGTTTCTCTTTTTAAACTTTTTTGGGTTTTCGGTTTTTTTTTATTTTGTTTAAGAAAAGCGGTCCCATTTGGCGGTAGCAAAATAATTGCCATTAATTAAATTAATTCGATAAACCAATCGAGAACACATCCAAAATTTAATTATATGTTCGTATTTTAAGGAGAACATTTTTGACTCTTGTTGTTTTGTTTTATTGAAAAGTAACATTTTTAAGCCCTAAAAGTTTAAGTTTATTTATTTAAGCTAAATTTAAAGTATTTTAACTTTGGCCTTTTTCTGTCCAACTTACTAATTTTTTTAGGTAAAAAAATGTTTTGATTATTTTATGTGAAACCGTCTTTACTTTTAAAAACTTAACGAAATGACACCCCTGTGTCTCTAATTCCAAACAGTCTTTTACCTTTTCGCCAAAATGTCAATGTTACCGAAGTTTTATTTTCCCAGAGTTGTTAAATATGAAAAAGGTTTTTAGGTAATTGAGCCTTTAAACTTTTCTTTTATCGTAGTAATTAAATATGTATGGCTTTTTAAAGCTGAGACAGCCAGCGGCAGCGTTTAGGTGGTTTATAACAAAGTCGGTCTATATAGGGTCGCGACATTCGGCCATATTGCTTTGACGTGTTATGACGTCACATCTCCCATTTTTCGGCCATGTTGTTCAGTGCCGGAGATATAAAGTTAGTTTATTGTATTAGTAGAACAACCGTTTACACAACAGTTTTTAATTATTATTAAGTTGTAAATTCTTTTAATTTAAATAAAAACATTTGGAATTACATCTTTCAACAAATATCACTTCCAAAACAATGCAAAATGAAATGCCAAATTCTAGACGCCACTGGATTGATCATCAGCTTTGATTTTACCCAGTCTTGCCAACTTTTCTCCGTGGAGTGTCCTTCCTTGCGTCCCCGACCTCGAACCGCCGAAAAGTTGAGGATGTGTCGCAACCTTATAGATATAAAATAACCTTGGTTTATAATACACTTCTGGACCAAAAAAAAAACAAAAACGGACAAACCATTTTTGAACAAATTTAATCTTAAATTACTTTTCGGTTTGCTGACAGGTTTTATTAATTTTTTGGTCCCGTTAAAGGTCCTTTCATCAAGATTACATTTATTCGAGGGACTGCAAAAAGTTTTAAAGGGATAGGTGTTATATAGAGGAGAGCCAAACGTTGCATTTTGCCCAAATTTTATAGCTCCCCGTGGAATAATTTAACGTCATATTTTTTTATCCAGTGTATTAGATTTTAAATCATATCTTTTCTTAACATTTCCCTTTTTTATTTAGGCCAGGATCCCAGTTATAAAAGAGAATACAAAATTTATAACAAAACAACGCAATTTTATTATGAAAGTCGTAATATACGCTATATCGGGTAAACTTAAAATTTGGATGGTCATATTTTCGAAACTAATAAAGATAACTGTAAAAAATGTAGTGTTTTTTAAACGGTCTTTAAAATAATTTTTACTGGAGATATAATATACAGGGTGATATTTTGAAATTTTACTTTTGTCGTATATCTTAAGAGTAAACAAAAATCCGATACTGATTTGGAAAGTATGAAATCAACTTTACTAACCAATATTTTTATTTATTTTTTATCATCAAAAATAAAAATTTTAAGGAAAATGTAACAATTATACATATACAAATTTTATTTTCTTATTTAAAAAGTTGTATTTCCTTTTAGAAAAGAGATACTCATAAAAATAGAAACTAAAAATATTTAGAACAGATAGGCTTTTAAATCCAATACACTGGTAAAAAATTGTGACGTTAAATTATTCCACAGGGTGTTTAAAAATTTGGATAAAATAAAACTTTTGGCTCTCCCTGTATACCACCTAATTCTATAAAACGTTTTGCAATCCCCATACTAAATAATATACTCAATGGAAGGAATATACGACAATGGAAACAAAAGATAATTAAAATCTGTCAAAAACGTTATTAAAGATTGAATTTGGTCAAAATTTTGTTTGACCGGTTTTTTATCAGAAGTGTATTTACAACTGTATTATACACAGCTGGGTAAAAAGTCATTAAAAAGTGTATTTAAATTTAAGTTATTATATTGTTGTAGTAAAAACAAAATTATCACGTTTACGTTTTTCGTAATCGTCACGGCCAAGTTTTGAAAAACCTATAACAAATAACGATGACAGCCATATTAGATACACATCCTTAAGATAGGTAGGTAATTATTTTTATCTTTGAACAGTCCACCAATGCTAACAGCCTTAGTACTAACGTACTGCGGTATCTCAACGCAAGTAAGAGGCAGGTTACTAACACGTGGAATAATAGATCTTCAAAATTTTGATATTCTGGATAATCTTATCAAGCAAAATAAAATTCGGGACGGTGCACAGTGCAGCGATCTATGGACAAAACCTAATTGTCGGACGTGAGACCTAGTGAATGGCAGACCGTCAGTATTTTACCAAAGCTGACCTTACGTGTGAGAGACTTATTTACCAAAACTTATGCAGAAAACTCTTGTGTATTCTAGGAATGCATAATTAAATATATATTTCCTTTTTTATTTTTGTTATAATTTATCGACAAAAAATTTAATTAATATCGTATTATATTAAAATGTGGTACAAAATTAAAAATTATGTATTAGGGAGGTCCAAAAAGCCTTGCCCAGCGAGTAACGATGTCCACCGTAATAATTTCTACCTCTAATCAATCCGATATCTATATCTTCTATGATAATTAAAACATTACTTAAATACATAAGAGTAATTTGCATCATTAACATATCAAAATGTAGGTGATTGTAAAGTTTTTAAAGAAAATTACAATTTTAAAGAAAAATGCCGTTATCGTAAGACCGCTCAGAGACAATTGCTTCAAGGTGAGTAAGCCCCAAACAATATATTTGCCATTTATCTGTGTAGAGATTTAAAATTTTATTGCAAATAACAACAATGTATTTTATTTCAATATTTTTATAAAAAACGTGATTTTTTTTTTTCATGTTAGGTTTTTACCTTTTAGTCTTATACACATAATTGCATTATTTAGAAGAATCTGAATGTCAGAACTTATTATAAACATTACATAATAAGGTATGTGGTTTAATTTATTTAGAAATATTTTATTTTATAGTAAAAAATATATTAAGTGGTAGACGACCTTATCCACCCTAGGTAAGCGGCGTTATACAACCTATCGGGCATCTCCGCCCATTGGTAGGGTCTTAATAACGTAAAGTTTTTTACTGAAATCGTTTACTTATCCAAAAATTAGGCAAACTATAAAATACACCTTTGATTTAAACTATCGACTATGTTTTTGATAGAGACCTTTATGTTATAAACACTTCACAATTTTTAAATTCCCTAAGTTGGCCGAGGCTTCCCAAACTTCCCTAATTATTAATCGGTACCTTCTTTAAAGGCCGAATATATTTTTCTTTTTATTATTTTTACTTTAAAAGGATTTTTCTAGAAAAAAATGAAATCATAAAACTTATCACATAATATATTTAATTTAGGTAGGGACCTGTCGTTATTTCTTGTCATTTAAAGTACGTTTAAGTATTTCCTAATAAATAATAAAACAAAAAACAAGTCTATAAAATCTAAAGGCAAAAACTTTCCAACTTTTTTAATCATCACATTCCATGAAATAACATTAAGGATGCTTAGATTTATTTTTATGCTGTGTAATTACGTTACGAAACAATTTTTCTTAAAAATTATTATTATGCATCTTTACCAACGGGTCAACAGCCACGGAATTATAATTATTTTATGCGAATACAATATACTCTTTAACATTAACAACTGTACTAATAACGGGTCTAAAAGTTTCACTTTCTCTATTGCTTTCACTAAATTTACCGATTAAATCATCATTATTTTTAACACTGTTTTGCACATATTTTTACAATTCTGTAGAGTATTGTTAATGGTAAACACATTATTTATCTGCAATTTGAAGAAAGCCTTAGAATAAAAAAGAATTAATTAGATATTAAATTAAATTTGCCAATTTCTTTTTTCTTGGTATAGAAACGCAAAATAATGTCTCATTTAGCATATTTCTTTTAAGCATGTTAAAATATATGTCTAATATTTTTTGAAAATCACCTCTCTTTAGACTTTGTAAATTTCTGTATCTATTTAAGGATGCATTAGGTAAAAACTAAAGTTGTTATTTTACTGTTGCCATCAATATCGCCTGATTTAACCCCAATCGAACAAGTATAAAGTTATACATGTAAAAATCTCTTTAAGTTAAAGTTTAAACAAAGGATTAACTGCGGTTGATCATTAGTGGCTGGAGGCCTAAAATACATATTGTTCTCTTCGTTCTATATTTTTATATACCAGGTTACACAGGATGTTGGGACCCCCTTATTTTTTTTTACTTTTAGCAAAAAGAGTTTTATAACAAATTTAGCTGTATTATTTTAGCAAAAATTTACAGTTTTTGTCATTATTATAACCTTAAAATCACGGTTCAACCGGAAGTACCACCAACTTTCCTATTTTAAATACAAGTGCCCACTTTTGTTTGTTTTCCATATGAATTTTTCTTTTAATAATATATCATACAGGTTTTTAAATTGGCGGCCAGAGAATACTTTTATTGAAAATTCAGTACCGCCATTATTTCTGCTTTTTTTTTTTTGCTAAATAGGCTAAGGAAATAGAAAAATGCCTTATATTACCTTCACAGGTAGTAATATATTTAATTTTCTTTAATAAATCACTTACATTTGAAATTTCTTTTTAATGATATATCATACAGGTTTTTAAAGCGGCGGCCAGAGAATACTTTTATTGAAAGTTAAGTACCGCCAATATTTATGCTTTAAAATTATTTTTTTGCTAAATAGGCTGAGGAAATAGAAGAGGTAGTAATAAATTTCATTTTCTTTAATAAATTACTTACATTTGGTAATTTTAGTTTTTAATGTAATTATTGAGCGAAAAATTAAAATTTTCCCCACATTTTAAATGAAAACAACCCTATTTTATTTAATTTTTAAATTCTACACTTAAATCTTTTTCTAAAGACATATTACAACATATTCGTTTTTAATTTTGCACTTAAATCTATCTAATAAAATCTATCTATCTATATCACAACATATTCTTTATTTTCAAGATGGCCGCATTAGATTATTTAATCAGAATAACGGAATTTGTAAATAAATGATCTATGACAGCCAGTGGGAATATTGTAGCACGAGTGGGCGTTAGCCGAGTGCGACAAACCCACGAGTGTAAAGCAAAAGTCATTTTCACACGAGTACTGTACACTCATTTTTCCTGGCTTTACGACCACAAATTATGTTCACCAAAAAATAAATAAATTAAAGTTTGTCTGTTCAGAAAAATAAAAACAATTGAGAACTTTGCAACACTAGGGGTGATATTTACTTTGCAACACTAGTGTGATATATACTTTTCCTCACTGCTATATTATACTGTTTTGACAATATTTTTACATCGAAAATCACCTACCTAGAAGCATTATATAACTTTTTATCATTTTGGAATTTAAAAAGGCCCTCACTTAATAAAATTGTATGGTTTTGTTAGGTAATAACGCTAATAGTTTAATACGGTTTTCTGCTATTATAAGTGTTTTTTAAAAATTATCGATTCTTACATATTTTAGACACTCTTCTAAATAAAACGTAAGTGGTGCATATCCAAAATATTCCGTTTTTTAAAAAATATCAGTAAATAAACTTACGGGACCGGGGAGTGAAAAGGGGTGCTGGGTGGGGTAAAATTGGTAAAACGAGTTAATGAAACTGAACATCACATATAAAATTAAGTAAAAATAATAGTTTTTCCTCATATTTTTAAGAAAAATATAAAAATATGAAAATTGTAAATGCATAACCTAAAGTCCTAAAAGTAAGGAAAACGACTACCAAACGTCAGTTACCATGCAAAATATGGAAAGCATTTGGCAACGTCGGAAGGGTCTGATTCTATTTATGAATGGATAAAAGAAAGTGGATTCATAAAGTGTGTATTAGCCTTTAGGTTTAATTAGGATTAAAAAAGATTTAACTAGTTGTTTGAGTACACGAAGAAAGAGAGGAAGGAATTTGATCTATAGGCTTTTTTTTCTGGCGCTTTAGGTCGAACGGTCAAGCGGCAAGGCTGCCTCTATAAAGTACGTGCTCAAAGGTAGAAGGGAGATTTTTAATTTGATCTACTTACCTGACAACACTGTGCCAGTCAGTGAAAGTTGTTTTTTGTGGTTATGTCTATTTTTGTTTATGTTTTTATTTTTTCGTAAATTTTAATAAATATAAAATAAGATGATTTTCGCTAATTTGGGTTCTACCGTTTAAGGTAAATAAAAAGTTTTTTTTACTGTCACTACAATAAATATGTCACTTGCAAAACCAATAGCAGTTTTTAGAATGACATCATAATATGTATCACACCAGTGTTGTAAAGTATTCTTTGCAACACTAGTGCTGTAAAGTACTTTGCAACACTAGTGTGATATAACGCATTTTCTATGCATGAAATCAGTGTGCTATTTGCTATTTTCACAAGTCATTAGAAAAAAAATTGTGCAGAATTTAGATATAAAATAAAATAGGAGCGCTCTTATTTAAGATGTTTCAAAAATTTTGATTTTTCGCTCAATAATTACATTTAAAACTAAAATTACGAAATGTTAGTGATTTAATAAAAAAAGGATTATATGACTTGAATTACCTGAATCAGCAAAAAATAATTTAAAGCAGAAATAATGGCGGTATTCGATTTTCTTTAAAAGTATTCTCTAGCCGCAATTTTAAAAATAATCACCTTGTAGGATATATCATTAAAAAGGGAATTTTATATAGACTAGAAATATAAAAATATAGTAGGCACTATTTAAAATAGGTAGGTTATGGTACTTCCAGTTAAACCGAAAGTGATTTTTAGGTTATGATAGTGACACAAAGTGTCAATTTAAGCCATATTTATGCTATAATACTGGTAAATTTTAATAAGTCTTTTAATAAAACTCAAAAATTGGGGGTTAACAACATCTAGTGTCACCTGGTATATAAATATTAATTTTTCTGTTATTTTTGTATATTATTAAACCTTGTGGTGAACTATTTGATACATTACCATCAGCACAAAATTATAATTGTAAATTTGTAAATAAACATGTTGACTGAAAATTTAAAATGATATAAAACAGGCTGCTATACGAAAACAACAATATGCAAGGTACTTAATTGGATATACAGAAAAATTAATTTAAAAAATGGTCATTTATTTTAAAAAACTCTACTTCGGACCGGACGATATGATTATGATTTTAAACATATCACCTAAATTTTGCGGACCAATTTCCTTATACTTGGTGAAGCACATTTTGTACATTTTTCTTAATATTTTATTAGATAGTGAGTCAATTAACTTCTATTTGTCCAAGCGTGAAATTACTTTACATACTTAAATATACCGGATCAGCTAAATAACATAGCACATAGGCAATGTGAGGAAAGAGGCAGTCTAACGTAAATACCGGCATGTAAACATCTCGTATTGGATAATTCATTCTATATCCCTTGTTGTTGCTTTACTGGCCGATATATCTTTAGCCATTGCTTATATAGTATATAAATTTAGGTATTTTATTAGTCACTAATCAATTTATTTTATTTAAAACATATTCGTTACCAATAATAATTATTATAATTTATGCAATTTATAACTTTTTATATAGTTCTTTAAGTTATTTAAAGGGACAATTTTTTTAAAGTTTTTCTTTGTCCCTGTGCAATAATGTTATCAGTAGCTTCATACCATCAGAAAACGCTTTTATTTAATTAACTGCAATTTTTAACATTAATTTAAGGCTAAACCGCTTATTAAGAAAAATATGGTATGTATTTTAAATAACCTGCTTTTAAATTTTTAAAAATATATATTTGGTACTAAAAAGTCGGTCACACCGTTTGTCCCTTAAAAAAACGTAATAATTAAGTCAAAATGTAACGTGTACCTCAAACAACCAGTAGAAATAGTGTTAATATATTTTCTTCTTAATTGTCGTGTTTCAGATTATGTCTATAGCCGTGTCCAGAATTGCAACAGTTCGGCAAACATTTGTCCAAACTAACCACCCGTTTGCGCGAAGCTTTCACGCCAAAAAACCGACAAGCTCTAATTCACCGGCAAGTCGTTAGCCAAGCCCTTGAAACGACGGGAATTCCGTCCACGTCCACGCCGTCCGTGCTATATGGCGGGGTATGTAGCGTGGAGCGGCACGGCAAATTGTTGCAAGTCTGGAAGCTGCTTAATTTAAATTTTAATGTACGGTTTAAAAATAAACAAAAATAAATTATAGTTTATTAAACAGTTTATGGCTCGAAAATGTCTCTCACAATACCAGTCCCTTGGACAGCTAGTCACTTGGATAAATAAAGTAATTAAAAAATTATAGTTTATTTAAGATCGTATTTATTCTAATTTTACTGTAAGCATAAAAGAATAAACTATGTTTTCAGATTCAAAGCTAAAACAATGTTCCTCGGACAACCAGTCCCTTGGACAACCAGTCACTTGGAACTAACCAAAACTAAATGGTTAGACAATTTGATTCTCCTAATGATATGTTAATATGGCCTAATGATTGGCATGATAGTTGGCTCTGTTAGTGGTGACCCTGCTTTCTGATCTTAATTTTGTGGGTTTAAATTGTATTTACAGAAGACGGACCGTTAAAACTGGCATGTTAGTGTTTAAAGTGCTCAGGTGATTGCAGATTATAATTAAGCAATTAATTACCTACAATTTAAAGTAAACAAAAATTATTAAAAAATGTTTAGAAAAATTTAAAATTTTTAAACCTGTACAGAAAAAGGTTGATTGAACCTATTGCGAATCATTGTAATTAGAATTTCTACCTACCTAAAAAAAATCCGTAAAAGCCGTAAAATAAGAAGCATAAAATGCTGTATTACTGGATTTTTGGAGCAGAAACTTTAATATGTTGTTGGTAAAACATTTTTCTTATAAATATTTTAATTAAACCTATAAAAAGTTTAAGTTGTATTTAGTCACTATTACCAACTAATTAAACTGTATAAGTTATAAAAGTCTAACAAGTTAGTTCCGGATGAAATTTTTTAATATGCATCTGCTTTTTCAAAATTATAAGTTAAAAACTATGTAGACTTAAAATACTTTGATCATATTTTAGGAATTTAATAATTCACAGCTATTCAATTAAAAAAAGGTACGCGAAACATAATAAGATCTGACAGCTACTTTATACAAGCCTTTGTGGATTGTCAAAAAGATAAAAATTGGTATTGCTATTTTCTTAAATAAATTATATTTTTAATGTCGACTTCTATAAACTGGCCGGTCGCCTAAAAACAAAATAAAGAAAAAAACAGCAAAAATCCCAAAACATTCTAATTAAAATTCGACGTTTCGGTTGTAAGTCTGCCACTGTTGTCAAGAGAAAATAAATAAAAATTTAAAAGTTTAATAATATTTAGGTTTGAAGTTTTTTAAATTTAAGCTTAATGCTTAAGGAAATTTTAAACATCTTTTGACATTTGTACCATAAGTTTAGAATTACTAATAACTAACGTTATCTGCCATGCTAAAAGATTTTCAGATTTTTTTAAGCTAAAAGTTTTTAAACTCAAATATTACATAACTATTAATTTTTTTAACTTAAATCCCTCTTTTGAGGGTTTTATTTCTTTATTTTGTATTAGGAGACCGGCCAGTTCATAGAGGTCAATTAAAAATAAGATAATTGATATATTACATAAAAAAATTTAAACAAAATGTTCATCAACAATTTATTTTCTGTTTATATTGCCCCTTTAACTGTAGTATATCGTTAGCAAAATTAGCTTAACTAAAGAAAAATACGTCTAAACCTAATATTAACATAAAAACACACATAAAATGTTTTTCTGTTACACTTAAAGAAGAAAAAAAATAATTAACCTCCGAGCACATGAAAATTCCAATCGTAATATAATTAAAAATAAAGACAAAATATAAAAAGTAGATAATTCTTAAAGAACAGAAAAAGTCTCTTTAAGTATTTTATTAAAAGCAACAAAGGAATGTCAATATATATGAACAATTTAATATTATTTTTCAGCGCCTGCCCAAAAAATTTAGGAGACTTTTTGGATAGTAACAATTTTAAATAACGCTTTAATACAAAATAAATTTAATTTTACTACTTTAAACAGTTGATTTACCATCTAATTTAAACAGTCCTTTAAATATTTATAAGTATTCATTTCTAGAAAAACAACTTTTTTAGATATTTTATTATTTATTGTAACAAAGTAAGGCCAAATTTCATTGAAAATTCAATTTGATTATCCGTCCGCCCGTAAAATTTTACTGGATTTCAGGGAGTAAAATCAAAAATGTTCCTATACTTCTCATAAAAAATTAATAAACCTTATTGGGAAAATAAATTTATTTAAAAAATTAAAATGCAAAATTTAATTTCACCAAAAAAATTAGGTTAAAAGTAGTTCTATTTTAATTCAACGATTGCGTCAATTTATTTTTCCGAACAAATTATAATTAAAAAATACAAAACATATTTATTAAGGACATTATTTTAATTTTTTTCCAATGCTTTTAAAATCCAGGCACAAAGTTAATGAAAATTAAAAACACTTTGCCCTAATTAAGACATCATTAAATTAGCTTGCTTTTTAAAAATATATTAAAATTAAGTTAGGCAAAAATTTTTAATTCTATATAATTTTATAATTATTGCCAATTGCTATATTTTAAAATTTTATTTCAATTAATTTTTACGAAAAAAAAACTTTTACAGGGTGATTCTTAACGCATGTATCTTGGGATATTATTGCTTAGGATAAACAAAATAAAAAATAAAAAATGTTTGTAAAATGTTCTAAGTTAGAGAGTTAAGTAATTATTTAAAAGAAGTATAATTTAGGAAAGAAATAATAACATATAATTAAAAATACGGTACTAACCTATTTTTGTAGCCGAAATAATATACTATAAGCCCTAATTGCATTTTTAATGGCGTGAAAATAAAATTACAACTGATAGTCGCGTGTACTATTAGGATACCAAACATTATTATTATAACTTGTTTATTGGGTATTTTTTATATAAGGAACAAAAAATTAAAAATAATAATAAGGAAGCTGTGTAGAAACTATACTAAATTATTTCTAATACAGAATATTAAAACATGTATTATTTGTCTTTAAAATGGCCTGGTCCGTCAATAAAATATTTATTTATTTTTTTATTTTATTTATAATTTGCGTTATTTTATTTTATTTAAAATAATCACCCTTTATATTATCTTAATCTGGTTTTGTTTATTATTAACAAATTCATTTATACAAGCTGTTAAAATAGGTGTAGAGATTTAAAGTAATACAAAAAGTCCTATAAAAATTAATTAATTATATAAAGACTGTTCACGGATGTGGTTAACAAGAGGACAAATGGATCAAAATTCTATTTTTTCGAAAAAATTAATTCTTTATAAAAATTCTTGCTTGTAAAAAATGGGATTTACCAAGAGAAAATGTTGATTTTGTATGTAGGGTTTGTAAACACTTAAAAACCATGATTTTTCTACAAGAGAAAACTACCTTTTATTTTTAATTTTTAGGTAAAATATCATTTACAAAATGTATTTAGAATAGCGTTTTAAATAACTTTATTAAAGTTACAGGGGTATCAAAAAGATTCATAAAACTGATTTTAAAGTTATCAAAAAATTATTTTAAGTTTTTATATTAAAATGACCTAAAAACTTTAATAATTTCCTTTTAAACACCTGCTTTTCAAATTCCTCAAAAACACAAATTTTTAATTGTTTTCTGGATTTTAATAAAATTTTGTGTTATTGTTTTTATCTATCACAAACATGATTCTAAATAAATTTTTCGAATGACATTTTGCTAAAAAATGAAAAATACGGGTAGTTCACTCTTGGGGAAAAATTATGTTTTTTAAGAGTTTGCGAACCCTGTATAAAATCCCATTTATTTTTACAAACAAAAATTTGACGAAGAATGACTTTTCTTCGAAAAATAAAATTTTTGGTCTTTTTGTCCTCTTGTTAACTTCATCCGTGGACAATCTGTATATCCAGGGTGTTACGAAAATTCGCTAAAAAAATTTGGGACATATTCTACTATTAAAAATATATAAAAGAATAATTTAAAGTGGGTCCGTAAATTTCTTGTTCTTAAGATACAATGTGCAAAAAAATGTGTTTTGTTTTATACAGGGTATCGAAGAATATGTGGGCAACCTCTTGGATTTATATAGAACACGTTAAGATAATGTGACAAGTTTCTATTTTTTTTCCTAAAGCTCCTCTTTACAGAGATATGTGCCCTTAAAGAACGCCGCTGGAAATCAGTTTTTCTTGAATAACGCTTATAGTACTTGATATAATATATATATTATATATATATATATATTAATTACAAGTATAGACTCTTTCAACTGGTTTACTTGTAAAACATCAGTTTGCCAGGGTGGACTAACCAGTGGCGTCCTTTAAAGGCACATATCTCTGTAAGTGGAACTTTGAAAAAAATCAATAAATTTATTCTTAGACATCCTGTATATATCCTTAATATCCTGTAACCAATTTTGTTTTAATTTGGCCATGTTATTTATGGCATTAGAGGGTAGCTTATTACTAACCTAATTAAATTCAAGTCCAATAGACTCTCGAGCGACAACTAAATGAAATATTTTTAACAAAAAAACGGTACGTCACTGACTGTGCAAGTGTCTTGTGCTTTCTTTGGATTAACTAGAAGAAAATTACGGCTATTATGTTTTTTTGTATCTTGTTCAGTTTAAAAGAAAAAAAAACTACTTAATTGCATAATTTGCATTTTAGAAACTCTTTCTTCTAAAATTAGGTTTTATTTTTTTTTTAAAATCTTTATGACATCTCACGAAGGCTTATGCCTAAATACCAGTGTACCGTGAGTTCCGGGTTACTGGATGTTTAACCCATTATTGTCGTGTTCCGTCAACGTTATCCAAGCACTGAAACATGCAGTTTGCATTTCACAGCACCTTTTAGACAACGCGGTAGTGCCACCACGGACGTTATTATTTTTAAATAACTACTACCTAGGAATGGCAGAATGTGACTTATTGTTCAAAAATGGCCCGATACTTCGGTTTTTGAGTAGAAGCAAATGCTTTATACAGTGAATAAAGTATGTCAACATTAGTAGATTTTTGAACAGACCCACCTCAAAAAGTCCTGCTGGCACCCCCACCCCCCTCAAAGTTGGTTAAGGGATTGATATAGTTTTTTTCTAATATCTTCTAAACGGTAAATAATAAAAAAAAACTGATTTTAGTGTCGTTAGATAGAGCACTAAATTCTGCAAAATAGTAACACTAAAAATTTTATTTTTGTTGATTTAGCAAAATTCTACAACAAAAAAAATGTTGGAGGGGAGCATCCACACGGCACTTTTTACGATATATCTTCCAAACCATCCACCAAATAAAAAAATATAAGAAACAAAAAATAAAGATCAAAGTTTTCCCTATCGAATGGTGTATAACATTATACTATTATCTTTTAAAAAAGCTACCAGTGGCGTACAAAAGTAGCACTACACCAGTATAGTACCTACCTAAAAATAGAAATTTTTAATGTTATACTTTTATTTTTTTTAATATTTTTTACTTTAGTTTTATTAATTTATAATTATTTCTAATTCTGCATAGTAGTAATAATAAATAATCATATTACACGGAAAAAAAATTACCAGTACAAAAATCAAAATTAAGACGTGTGGATTGAGTTTGGTACTGGTAAAAATGTAAGACGTATTTCGTGTATCGAAATTGCTAAACAAATCAATGAAAAAAGTCTAGCCCTTCTTTTTTTATTCACTAACCGGTTGCGATACCACGTCCTCCTTTTATGGAAAAGGAAAAAAGTGTTGGGAAGCTTGGGAATCTTTTCCGGAAGTTACAGCTACTTTCATTGATTTATTGCAGCATTCAAAAAACCTTCACCTCGGCAATTAAGTGTGATCTCAAAATTCGTTGTAACCATTTACGATAAACATTCTGATAGTAGCAACATTGATATTTGTCGAATGCAACTTTTTGCCCAAAAAAACCGAACGGTTGAGAATTTACCCACAACAATGAATGCTTTAGCACTTCACATTAATTAATGCATTTATCAAGCAGGATTTGTTTGGGGTAATCTCTGCCAACCAGTGGTTGAACTTCCATGTCCATCTGAATGGGGATGGATTTTAGAGAATACTAAATGGACACCACTGTGGACCACTTTAAAAAATGAAAAAATATCATCTGATACACTATTAAAATGTAAATGTAAGATTTGTGGCACAAATTGTAAATGTTTTTTAAAAATATTTAAAATTTACCAGGTTATGTTTGTGTGCGGAATGTTGTAATTAGGTATTTTAGGTTGTGTAATAATGTGTTTGTTTTTTATTGATGTTATATACAGTGTGTCCCAGGATAGATGTTACAAGAGGACCAATGGAACAAAAATTTTTGAATTTTAAAACGAAATTTTGGGCAGACCGGTCGCATGGTCCAAAAGTAATAAATACAAAACTTTACTTCAATTGGTATTAAACAGGGCGAGTTGAAAAATTGACAAAAATATTTTTTAAACTTAACGTGTTTAACTTTAAATTTTGACATAAAATTTAGTTCTCTACAACATTTACCTATACAATTTTGTCCTATTTTTAAAAATAAAGGTACTTTATTCTTGGTCATTTTTTCATATTTTTAGTTATAACTTGCCCTGTATATTACCAATTGAAATCAAATTTTGTATTTATTAGTTTTGGACCATGCAACCAGTTTCCCAAAAGGACGATTAAAAAGTCCAAAATTTTTGGTGAATTTGTCCTCTTGTAACACCTATCCTGGGACACACTGTATAAGCCATATTTGTTGTTATCTTTATAATAAAAGTTATTATAATACTGTTGTTATTTATTTAAAAATATAATGAATAAAATTATAAAACGAAACAAATAGGTAAATAAAATGTAAAGTTTAATTATTAATTAATAAATCTAAAGTGAAAAATAATCTTTTAAAATTAATAGAATAACATTAAATATTTCGATTTCTAGGTACTTTACTGGTGTAGTACTAATTTGGTACGCCACTGGGAGCTTTATTTTAAAAGATAATAGTCTAAATGATAACTTTGTGGTTTGTCGTTTATTTTGTTTATTTTTTTTTGTTAATGGTTTGAAAGATATATGGTAAAAAGTGCCGTATGGATACTCCCCTTCGACTTTTTTTGTTGTAGAGTCTTCCAAAAAAAACAAAAATATTATTTTTAATATTACTATTATGCGCAATAAGGTAATATTATCAATTAATATAACTAAAGTGAGAAATATTCTGAAAAAAAAGTATAACATTAAAAATTTCTATTTTTAACTACCTACTATACTGGTGTAGTGCTACTTTTGTACGCCACTGGTAGCTTTAATTTAAAAGAAAATAGTATATTGTTATACACCATTCGATAGGAAAAACTTTGGCCTTAATTTTTTGTGTCTTATATTTTTTGTTTGGTAGACGGCTTGGAAGATATATCGTAAAAATGCCTTGTGGATGCTCCCCTCCAACTTTTTTATATTGGAGATTCTTACGTAATAAACAAAAATACAATTTTAATTATTATTATTTTGCAGAATTTTGTGCTCTATCTAACGACACTAAAATCAGTTTTTTATCATTTACGGTTTAGAAAATATTAGAAAAAAACTATATCAATCCCTTAACCAACTTTGAGGGGGGTGGGGGTACCAGCAGGACTTTTGAGGTGGGTCTGTTCAAAAATCTACTAATGTTGACATACTTTATTCACTGTATAAAACATTTGCTTCTACTCAAAAACCGAAGTATCGGACCCTTAAGGACGAGCAATGAAAAATCCGATGTCCGACACCGAGATTCAAACCTGGATCGCTGCGGTGAAAGGCTGACACGTTAGCCTCTGCACCACTGCTCGCCACAGGCAACTGGCAATTTTGCAACAATAACAATAAATACCTTTTTAAATAGGATTTATATCCAGTCTGAGAATTATTACTAAAATAAATGTTTTTCAAATTTTTCACTATGGCAAAGTTTAACACCCTGTATTTTGAGAACGAAAAATTTGCGGAGACACGTTAATATGAACTTTTTTTTCCAATGTATAGAATCTGCAATTAAAGTTTATTAACAAGATTTTTAAACACCCTGTATTTTTAAGATAAAAATTAAAGTTCTAATGGGTGAATATTTTATTGGTTTCAAATTAAAACAGTTTTTAATCTTTTATGCCAAAACATTATTAACTTTATGCCAGTAAATGCTCATCTGTTAATTAAAAATGACAGGTTAAAAGCATGCAGTTACTTTAGTGCTTTAAAGCTATTATTACCCTGTTTAAAATGCATAACTTACTAATACAGAGATAGGAGTACTAAGACGCATATTATTAATACCATCATATGTTACCGACAGCGGAGTTCAAAATTTATAGACCTAGAAAAATATTATTTTTTTATCTGCCTATTTCTAACTTTTTTTTTGGTAATAAAAGCTCGAATACTAATATACAGTGCTTTTCTTTAATGTCTCACTTTTATTTTTTAAATGAAGAAATTAAAAAAAAATTAAACCCTAGAAATATACGTTATTGCGTAAATAAATACTAGATTTTATAAAAAAATTAACATTTTGGAAAAAAAACGGGGTGTTGTGTAGCATATCATTTAAAAGTTTCTGACAATAACTTTATAAAATTGAAATAAAAAGCCCGTACCCTTACCTGTAACAAAATGGCGATACTATAATAATTGAGGGCCTAGTTTAAAAATGTACAGTCTCTAGTTTCACCATATTTTATAAAAACTAAAAAAACATTTAATTTAAATGTAATCCATGTTTTTTTAAATTTAAATATTTCTGGATACAGTCATGGCCTAAAAATATTTTATAAGTTTTTAGGAAAAACAAATATTCTTTCACAAAAATATTTACAAAAAAGATATGGAGTTTGTACATTATAAAAATTATTTCTGGAGATTGTTCACTTTAAAATATATTTCAATTATACAGGATCAGCTAAATAAAAGTAACACATAGGCAAAGTAAGGAAAAGAGACAGTCTAACGTAAATACCGGCATGTATACATTTCTGATTGGATAACTTATCGTACATTCTTTGTTGTTGCTTTACTGGCCGATATATCTTTAACTGATACTTGTACAGTATAAATAGTTAACGTACATATTTCGGCAGTGTGATTGAGGCGATTTTGCCAAATTATGGAGTTTAATGAATTATAAACTGTCTGTATATTTTTTTCATTATAATTTTTTGTCTACTTAACTTCACTGGATGTGTACAGAAATAATTTTGCATTGGAAACTGTACGTATCTAATGCCTTAATCGATAAGTTTGGAGATTGTACGATTTGAGACTTAATTGTAACTGAAGATTGTACAGTTTAAAACTAATCCAAATTTTTTATCCCAAAATGCATTGAAAATTAACTGCTTTCAGGTAAAGTAAAGCTTTATTTAAATTTAGCGCTAAAATCAGAGCTGATGTGACATCTATCTTATTTTCGTAAAAATTGGAGATTGTACGTTTTGAAATTAGGACCCCTAATTATTACGTAATTACCTTATTTAAATCGCCATATTTTAAAATCTATCAATTATTATAGCATTAATAAAGTTCAATATAAAAAAATGTGGTATTTTCTTAAAGCTCATTTATTTAAAAAAATTATAAGTAGCTTGAAAATAGTTTTAATTTATATTTTGCCACCCACTTTTAACTATAATCAAGAAGGATAGTGAAAAACGGCCTGTATAAAAGTTTTGTATTTTTTTATCTATTATCTTTTAAATATAAAAAACAAATAAACATTAAAAACTCAAGCATAATAAAGACGTAAATTCTTTTAAAGAAATATCCTTTAAATTATGTTTAATTAACCTATAAAAAGGCCTTTAAAAAAGCTTTCCAAAAATGCCACATATGATGTATCTATCCTTAATAGTTTTTAAAATATGACACTACAAAAACCAGGTTCTGCATAATTTAAATAGTAATTAAATGGTGGACAATTTTTTTAGTCAGAGAAAAAATGACTTTTTACATTTTTTTCCCAAAGAGCCGTCTACATGTCCGGTGGCATTTTTTTACGTTAGGAAAAACACTAATTTTACTTTAATAAAAATACTTACCCTAGAAAGAAATTTCACTGTTTTATTTAAAATTGGTGTAACTATATTAAACACATACCTAAAACAAAAAATATATATTAATTAAATTTCCAAAATTTTAAAAAATAATGTTAAGGTCGACATTTGAAAAGATAATTTAATTTAAAGTATTTAAATATTTTTATGTATATCTTTATATATACTAAATTAGTTAAAATTAACGCGAACTCTTAATATTTTATTTTCTTTTAGGTCAAAGTGGGCTGGTCAAAAGCAACTCTTTAAATTTTTAAAATCCTGTCTTTATTAGCTGCTTAGATATGATTAACTACATTCCAGGAATGCGCGATGTGCTTCGATGGTATAAAAACATCAATGTTAGGTTAATTGATGGTCAATATATTGCCATTAACCACATTTTTTTTATTCTGTAATAACTATTCCAATTTGTTATTTAACTTTTATAGTGGTCTACCCTTCCCGTATGTGTTTTTAGAATTTAATGGCATGTATTTTAGTCATAGCAACTTGGTGTATGATATAGTGATTGCTTATAATTGTAACAACTGCCCCAGAGCAATTTCTAATTCCTTTTGGTCAAATACCGGTGAGGCCATCTTACAATATACCAAACAAGTATTTTTTGGAACTAACAAGGCACAGTAAACTAACACCAAAAAAAACCTACAGATAGACAGGTGGCTTGCATCCGCTAAAATGGTCATGCTTTCACCCAGTGTTGCGTTAACGCAACAGTCAAATTCCAGTAAGATTTTCTTGTGCACGCGCATTTTTTTTTTTTCATTATTGGTACTAATATTCTTGCTTAACAGTTACTAAAGGAAAAAAATTTTCCCCAATCGACAAAAATCGCTAAAGTTTAAGGTGAAAAAAATTATTTGTAAAATATAAATTCACCTCTTAATTACACAGAATAAATAAATGCAACTTAATTATTAGAGTTTTATTATTTTGGACAACCAAAAGTATAATTTATAAGTTAAAAAAAAATGTTAATTGAGTGTAAATTTTTGCTACGTTGGTCGAAAATGGGTTATATTTGGCCTGCCCAATTTATTGCGATAAAAACAAATATAATATTCCATTTAAAAAAAAATGTACACATAGTACAAAACTGGTAAATTAAGGGACAGGGCTTTCATTAGTGTTAAAGTTTCTATGCCCAATACCTTTCAATAACGGAATTTTATAAATTACGTTTAAGCGGTTTAAAAGACTGACTCAGTAGTTCATCCAGATCGCTTATTTCCCGTTTAAATTTCATTTGTGACGCTACTGATGTTTTCCCTACAAATTGGCTTTTCTGTGTTCGAAATAAGCCAGCTGCTTTAATTTTCAAAGTGCAGAAACTGTGCATTTTCGCATAAAATCATCTTTTTGATCTCCGCTTTATAAAACATAGTATTTTCTTTAATGTCCGTTTGAAGATTGTTTAAGAGCTTACCGGGAACACTTGAACATTTTATAAGAGCTTTTTAGATTTTTATATTGCAGTGGATATATGTACAGTATTAAATTAGGGTAATTGGCAAAGCAAACAATAAGCAGCATGTAAGAGTTTGAGTTTAGCAACTGAGAAAAGTTTTGGTTTGATTTTTATTAGATGTCAGCTAAAAAAACAAATACTTGAAAAAATAATGGTTATAACAACCAAGTATTATATATTTTTAAAAAGCTCTCATCCGCCGTAGTTTATTAATTTAAAAACCTAGAGGATATTTCATAAAAGAAATTATTTGTTTGGTATATATCTGAAAAAATAAATATTTTATTATTTAAAAAAAATCTGCTATACCACTTCTACAAAAAAATGTCTACTAAAATTAGTTTTTTCTTTTATTTTAGGTTGTAAGATACTAAGATAGGAGAAGGGTCTACTAATAAAAAAATATTGCCCTGCATGTCAAAACGGAGAGAGCCATGAAAAATATTTTAGTGTCATCTTTTGTTTTAACAACAAGTAGAAAAACTTTGCGCAAGTCTCTAATAATAAACAATATACCCTACAATTGCAATAAAATATAAACACCCTGTACAGGATGTCCCATTTTGGTTAAATTTGTAGGGTATCGCAGTATCTAATAAAAATAGAACCTAGCGTAACCAAGCCTACTTTTTGTGAAATAAAAAATGTCATAAACAAAACGGTCATAGCTTCCTTAGTTTTTGAGCAACAGGGCGATATTAAAAATATTGCATTTCTTGGTACCCCTTGTATCTTAATTGACTGACAACTTATTAAAAAATAAAAACGAATCCTTATATTTATAACTTCTTACGTACAATACAGTGTCATAGCCATAATTCTTCTAAATAATGTATTTTTTAAAATATTGACCAAAGTTAGATTTTTTAAATTAAACACCGTGTAAATTTTTCAATTAAAAAAAAATATTCCCATGCATGGGCTCTTGCAAAATTTGGTATGTGAATTATGAAAATTGTGATTTATGTCGTTGTTTATTAAAATAAAATCACCAGTCTTTTATATTTTGGCAAGCTTGTAAAAAACAAGTTACTTTTTTAGCAAATATTCAGGATGTTTTATTAAAAAAAAACAAATTTGGTTAATATTTTAAAAACAATATTTTTGAAAAAAATTTAGACTATGCCAGTGTATTCTGCGTAAAAAGTTAAATAGAAGTGTGATTTTTTTCAACATATCGAGAGAAGTCAAGCATACTATACCAAAAATAGTAACGCCTAAATATTAAAAATATATGAATAAGAAACCCAGAAATTTCTATTTAAAATACTATCACTATTATGGAAAGGCCCTATACATCGTTATAAATGTAATGCCACATCAGAAATGTAATTAATTGATCCTTAAAAACAACTACAAATCTATTAACTGAAACCTAAAAGTTTCGTTGCTATAAACAATTGACACTTCATTTACTTTTCACAGCACGCTCACCCAAGTAGGAGAGAAACAGATGTTGAACGACGCGGAGATTGTGCCTCTATGTCGCTCGTTCCGCGCTCTCGCTTGCACTTCAAGACTTAAATGGAACGCGCAAGGTAACGCCGCTTGAGTCATGTTTTTGGTGCGTGCAGCCGGGTCCATCGAATTATAAGACGTTGTCACGTCATCGGTTTAATAAGTTGTCAGTTAATATCCTCTTGTAGCTCAGAAACTAAGAAAGTTATGACAGCGTTGTTCATGGCATTTTTGTTTTACAAAAAGTAGCTTGAGTTTGTCAAAATGGCAAGCTAATATCTTTAATAATAACTGAGATACCCCGCAGGTTCAACCAAAATGGAACACCCTTTACAGGGTATTCTATTTTAAAGATTTTCAAAATAGCCAATCAATGTATCCTAGCTCGAAGAATTTGATAAATCACAATAAAAAAACACTTGCATGCCAAACAAAAGACTAACGCCATAAATGTTGCATGCATTTTTAAATAAAACAACCTTTTTATTATAACATTTTTGGATTCTACGGTCAATTCTAGGTGTTTTCTAATAAAAGTACTATAAGACTATCTTCAACTGTTTTTTAAGTTATTGACGTTTAATTACTCACATTTTCGGCTTATATTATTTAATTAAATAAGTTCATTATTATAATGTTTAATTATTATAAATAATTATAATTTAAGTTTTTTATAATCTTCTTTTTTTGCTTTACTAGAAATGTTTTGACACTTGTAATATAGCTTTACAATTTATAGTTTTTCATCTAAAAAATAATTTATTATAAAATTACTTATATAAAATTTACTAATTTTATAATTAGTAATTAATATAAAATGTCAATAACTAAAACTACACTTCTCAAAAGAATTATCGCATATGCTTTATTAATTTTTAATCGACCTGTATAATGTGCTGTTGAAAGGGAATATTCAAATTTGTGATTATAAAATACCAGAAATAAGTAAGGGTATACTTTATTCACAAATAAGATTCCTCCATTTTAACAGCACATTATACAGAGCTATTAAACATTATTCATTATTTTTTGAATATTTTTTTTTCATCCAGTAGGGTGTATTGGTAACAGTAAATAACAAAGGTTACGTTACAATTATAGCTTCACCTTTTCTTAATAAATATTTTTTTATTGTCTTGAAAACGTATTTATTAAAATAGATATGGCCATTTAAATTAAAAAAAAATTTGTATTGAATCTTATGGAACAAATCAAGCATATGCGATAATTCTTTTGAAGAGTGTATTAGGTAATTGCCTGTATAACCTTTATTTAATATTGATATGTTTAATTAAACAATATAATCCGAAAAGGTGACTTTCCAAGCTTCAATAACTTTAAAAAAATTAAATATATACTTATAGTATCCCTATTAAAAAACACTTAGAATTGATCATAAAATCTCAAAATGCAATAATAATCAATAGGATATACAATTTAAAAAGTAATAAATCCAAAAAAGTTGAAATTTGCAGAGGGGTCGATTACTAAACTTGACAACAAGAACTTTTTTAACTCTGGCATAAAATCGAAGATATTACAATCCTAATAAATAAACCATTTTATAGTCCTAATAATAAAATATTTTTGCGTTCTGGGATCTAACCATTTTTTTAAACAAACTATAAGGCATTTTTCTGTCGTTTAGTATATTTTACTCTAATAATTTATTGTTTCTTTAGAAAGTATTTTTACAACTTATATGGCTGCTTCTGACATTAAAATTGATTCACAAAGACTACAAAAACGGGCTGCAGGATCCTTTCACAATACATACGACTATTCTTGTGTTAATATTATCGCATTTATTACGAATAATCCAGTTCTAAAAGAAATGTTCTTTGTTACACTGTTTGTGTTACTACTGTGCTTCTACTTTAATGATAATGAATATTTTATTTTGTCTATTTTTTTCAACCGTTTTCTTGATATTTGCATACTAAACCACAATTGTTATTTTTTAATTATTTTCAGTCAGTAAGTCTACGTTTTCGTACTACTAAATGTTAATAACCAAATACACAAAAGATTTTAATACTATTAATACCATATGTTATTACCCGACATCATTTTTCAACTTTCTTTTAAATATTTTTAATTTTTGTAAGTTTTATTAATTTTTTTAAAGTCGGTTTATTTTCTTATTAATTTATTTTACAATTTTTACTATTTAAATATAAACATTTAATCGGTGACCATTCAATATAAAAACAGTATTAGTATAGATATAGGTTGAGTATAAACGAAAACACCTGACCCACAAATATAAAATACACACAATTATTACACAATAAAAAAGTAAAAATATGAACCATAAGCTAAATCAAACGACGCGACATGACAAATAAAAATATTTTGATAATAAAATGTACATGACATGTACCTTGATTGTTTAAACATTTAGCATAATGATCTACTACAGGCAGCTTTGCCTGAAAAATAAGTCCAGTACCCTTGTCTTTAGCTGATCCTGACTGGGTTTTCTTATGAGACCACCGCGAAACTGCACTCTTTCAAATAAACAAATAATTTTTATAATCGGTCCACAATTGACGGACTAATCGGTGTACATCACTGATCTTGATCACACGGCACGGTCAGACCGCGGACGGAGGGCACGAAGTGCCGGTGTTAGTATTTTGCCACGGCTTTTAAGTGCGCATGTTCGTCCACCCTCGATTTGTTTACTGCGCGAGGTCGTAAAAATCTGAAAAATGTTTCTTGCCACTGCGGATCTAAATGTAGGTTATCTATGGTGTACATACATACAAAAACACAGGTGTCGAACATCTCTTCTTCTTTTTTAAAGTCGAATAAAAAGCTATTAACCAAAAATGTATTTAAATATATTATGAAATTTAGATATTTTAAGCTATAAGATTGATTAAAATTATGATTTTCGATGAAGTGATTTATCACTTTGTTTTAATGAGTAAACAAAATGGTTCACCAATGAAAAAAACAATAATTTACTTTTTTTTTACGTAAATTATGAATATCTTTTAAAAATATATTTTTGTAAAAACCTTGAAGGACACTTTTTGTACAGCTTTAAATTTCCTTTAAGAATCTATGTTCTTCCATGTATATATTAATTTTTAATTTGGTAAAATAAAAAATAAAAAACATAAATAAATAAAATAAAAAAGGTAAATCAAAAAGTATGTTAATGTTTAAACTTTTATTATTTAAAAAGGGCTCGTCTGCCGAAAAGTTTCAAAAGACATTTTTTAAAGCAATTTAATTTTCTAAAAGCATATGCGCGAATTTATTTTTTAAACCTGATAGTTAGGCAGCTTTTACACAAAAATAATAGTACAAATAAAAAATCCAAATAAAGGAAACATACATCTAAATATTAATAATTAGTGCTCAAACCTTCTCAATATTTTATTTTTGTTATCTTAAACAATATTTTTGATATGTTTTTTAAAATTATAATTATTTATTAAATCGTCAATTACTTCCTTGCGGTCACATTTCAAAAAACAATACGTTGTTTAGGACACCCGGTATATCTGCAATACGTATGTGTCGTAAAGGACATGAAAATTATTTTTCCTATTTACTTTTGATACTTTTTTATTTATCCAAAATATTTAAAATTGTTACTTACATTTTTCACCCCTAAGATGGTTCTTAAAGGTAAGTCCTGTATTTATCTAGACTATAAAATCATTAATTTTACATAAAGGACTCAACAACATTCAGGCATGAAAAGAAGAAATATGAGACACTTTTAAATAAGTGGTAAATAATGGATACACTTGTATACAGCTCTAAAATTCATTTATAAAAACAGATATTAAAACTCTGGATGCATGTTTCTTGTCAAGTATTAAGACGAAAATATGTTGTTTATTTATCGCATTGGGACATTGTGTCATTTAAATATCTTGCAATGGGTGTTTACATTAGCTCTAGCTTTGTTTATCCCACATATTAGTTAATTTTCTACGTCTCCTAAGCGCTTTTAATACTAGGGTTATTTGGTTATCAACAAAACAATTTTTATGTTTAGTATCATACCTTATAGTATTGTGAAAAATTAAAACCAAAAATATTTTTTACATTGGGTTAAAATTTCTTAAGCCGACCATTAAAAATCGACTATTTGACTTAAATACAATATTTATTACCACATTTGGATTGCTTTATAGGTTAAATGTAATATCCTGGAACGGTTTTTAAAAATTTTAAATTTTCAAAATTTATGAGAGATTAATAATTTCGACTACTTTTATTGTAATTTACAATATCTCAACCAATAATTACTAAATTTTAATAAACATTAGTTTGTGTGCTAAGAAACAGTAGAGAAACAGAAAACAAATACATAAAAAATAATTGCGTAAAATAAGTGGTTTTATAATAAAAGACGAAAATTTAGCTAACTTCTTGGTGTTGTAGAAGAAATAATTAGCCAAATGATGGCACAAAAACATTTTCGTGCTCTCTTACCCGAAAAAGATATAAACGCTTTAATGCGCCAAAGACCGGTTTTATTTAGCCGATTTAGCGATTGAATGCACTAAACAGCGGCCAAGGCGGACGCTCTACTCGGAATGCTGTGTTTTTCGCCGAGTTTTATAACACACTTCTACCTCCTACGATCTTCCAAACTAAATAGAACCGGGTTCTGGCTCATTAAAGCGTTTATAGCAACCAAAGTTTGCTTGTGTCATCATTTATTTAAAAGATTAAAAAATATTTTGCATTAACAAATTTTTTACAATACCGAGATGTTATTTAAATTTTCTTTTGTAAATATAAATATCTTATAAGAAATAATATTTGTAGGTAAATTATTATTTTCTCTGTTTCTTTACTATTTCTTTACACACAAAACCAATTTTCATCAAAATCCAGTATTTAT
>JACEGR010005579.1:0-71238 GCA_014170235.1 Listronotus bonariensis
TAGAACAAGTTCCGCAGAACAACCATTACGAGGCGGTTCCAACAAACGCTTTCGAGGTGGACGCGGACGCGGCGGCAAAGGCAGAGGAGGCTTCAATCAAAGCTTACCTAGAGGCCAGGCTGCTGACAGACCAGCTCCGAATGTTCGACAGACATATCAGAGGCAAAAATACTATCTTATTTTATGCTCTAACATTGGAGTGCCCAACATGTGTGAAGTTTTATTCAATAACATCAGATTCCGAGATTTCCGCATGGCTCAAAACATCACATTGGCGCAATTTAAATATTGTGTCTGCATTACGCTCTTGGCCAGGAGTGCACAGATAGCTATCGAACTAGGCTATCTCGCAGGTGACATACCCGAGCTATCTCAACTGATACGCTCAGTGAAGGGTATACAGTTGCCAGCCATCATCGCGCGCTACATCGAGTGCGTCGGTAGAGTACAGCTGGCTGCTGGACCTTGGATTGCACCTTGGTTTTCAACGCGTGAAGAGATGTTTGCCAGACCACTACAACAAGTGGACTTGGACGGGCTACTCGAAGAAGGTGATAGGCCGATTCCTCCTAATTACTGGAGCATTGATCGCGAATGGATCCTTCATTGGAACCAAGCGACCACCAGGCCATCACGTCTTGGTATGCAATTCCGAACAATCAACTGGTCCGAACTGACCGGTACTATCGAGCTGGTCGTAACACCCTCTATATCTAGAGATGAACAAAACGGGTAGGTGGTAGAGGAGCTTTCCTCGCCTGAGGAGGTACCACCCCACTCACCCTTTAAAGGACCCGTGAAGTCCTAACGGACGTTTCGGGTTCTGGGTAAGTGAGTCAGTTTTCCTTCTTCCTTCTTTTTTCTTTTATTTTTTTTCCTTTTACCCCAAAATTATGTAAAAATGATGGCGGCACACCCGGGAGTAAAACATTCCGGAGGTAAAATACCCCTCCATTCGGATCTCCGGGCGAGGGGTGCATCCGGGGGCCTTCATCGAAAGGTTTAATTTCCTTTGCAAATATATGTGGGCTTAACACCAATATAAACTCAGTTCACCATCACCTTGAATCATCTAAGCCCCACATACTGTTTCTAACGGAGACACAAATAAGTTCTAAAACTTCAACCAGCCACCTTCTCTTCCCAGGCTACGAACTTATTTCGTCTTTTCGCCCACATGGGGGTGTGTGTGCTTACGTTCGCAACGATCTGGCTTGTGCTCGAGTTTCTAATCTTGAATCGGGTAGGCCCGACGTCCTTTGGCTCAAACTTTCCCTTAGGTCTTCTACTAAATTTATCTGTTGTTTGTACCGATCTCCATCTGACAATTCCTATGTCGAATTCTTTGACTTTCTTTCAACAAAGATCGACAGTATCATTTCCCAGTTTCCAATGGCCGAAGTAATCGTGCTTGGCGATTTCAATGTCCATAATAAGGATTGGCTAGGCTCTTCAAAAACTGACCCTCAAGGCAGAGCAGCCGAAATCTTCGCAGTCAGTAATTCTCTTACCAACCTTATTATGACTCCTACCTACTTTCCTAGAGTGCCAAATTATAGCTCAAACCCCTTAGATCTTTTTCTTACTTCTAACCCTGAACTTTATGAAGCATCTGTTACTGCCCCTCTAGGTCGCTCAGATCATGGCTTGGTTACCGTATCTTACTCTGTACATCCTGAGGTAAATGAATCCATGCCACCACGCACCGTATGGCACTATAACTCAGCCGACTGGGATGGCCTTAGGGACTTTTTCGCCACGTACCCTTGGGACACTATCTGCTTTTCTTCCCAGGATCCTTCCGAAATCTGTAACCAACTGACCGAGTCAATTCTATTGGGCGTTGAAACCTATGTACCTCACACCAAGAAAACCATCAAACCCTCTAATCACAAACCTTGGTTCACTAAAACATGTGACAAAGCTAGAATTTTAAAAGTTCAGGCTCACAAGAAGTTTCTAAAGGATCCTAGTCCAGAAAACCGACAGGCCAGCATTGAAGCAAGAAACCACTACCACCAAACAATCTCAGACGCCAAGGACTCCTTTGATAACCGTATAAAAAACAAAGTACTTTCTTGCTCAAATGGCAGCAAATCCTTCTGGTCCTTTGCCAAAAACATCAGTAGAAATTTCTGTACCAGTTCTTTTCCACCATTAACTTTGGAAGATGAAATTATTTCTACATCTAAAGGAAAGGCCGAACTATTTGCTAAACAATTTGCTGCCAATTCAACCCTTCATCCACCTGTCAATCATCCAATTCCAACTGTTCCCCCAGTTCCTCACAAAATGCCCAATATTATTTTTAAGGTAAAACACATTAAGCGTATCCTTTCTTCTCTTAACACCAAGAAATCGTCTGGGCTAGATGGAATACCAGCAATCGTTTTAAAAAAATGTGCTCCTGAACTTGCACCTATTTTAACCAGGCTCTTTCGAATTTCTTATGACACGGGTATATTTCCAGACAGCTGGAGAGCTGCACGTGTCCAGCCTATTCCCAAGAAAGGATCTAAATCTCTTCCATCCAACTATAGACCCATTTCACTCCTCTCAATGCTTTGTAAAGTAATGGAGAAATCCATTAACTCGCAAATTCTTAGGTACTTAGAAAAACATAAAATTTTACATGACAGGCAATACGGATTTCGTCACAAGAGATCTACAGCAGATCTTCTTTCTTTCGTTTCACACAACTGGAACAAGTCTCTTGAGTTTCTAGGTGAGTCCCAGATCGTTGCTCTTGATATATCTAAAGCTTTCGACCAAGTCTGGCATGACGCACTTCTTAATAAACTTCCCTCCTACGGTCTTCCAACTGAACTCTGCTCTTGGCTCTCCAGTTATCTTTCTAATCGACGTATATCAGTCATTGTTGATGGCCACTCTTCAAGCTTTCACCAAATTAATGCTGGAGTGCCACAGGGTTCAGTGCTAGCACCAACTTTGTTTCTTCTTCACATCAACGACCTTCTTTCTTCCACAACCAATCCCATTCATAGTTATGCTGACGATAGTACCCTTCACTCCACTTTTCAGGTTCCCAAACCAATCTCTCAACCCGACTTGGAAAGCAAACGCAGGGCGATGCAGATATCTCTTTCACAGGATCTCAATTTGATATTGGATTGGGGCGCCAAAAATCTCGTTCAATTTAATGCATCCAAAACACAATCGTGTTCCTTGTCGCGAAAAAAATCATCAAACACTCATCCTTTGCTTATGAGTGGCCAGGTTTTGCAGAGCGGGGACACATTTAACCTTGTGGGCATCACATTTGAGAATAACCTTAACTGGCATAAACACATTGTATCTATAGCCACCGCGGCTTCAAAAAAGCTTGGATTTCTTTTCCGAGCCAAAAAGTATTTTTCTCCTTCCAATTTATACACTTTGTATGTATCCCAAATTCGACCCTCTCTGGAATATTGTTCTCATGTCTGGGGAATGGCATCCCCTACAACCCTCAGCATTCTTGATGCCATTCAAAGAAGGGCTGTTCGTCTTATTAATGATCCTTTACTTACTCAAAGACTTCCTTCTCTTGCCCATCGTCGAGCTGTGGGAGATCTATCGCTCTTCTATAGATACTTTTACGGCTTCTGCTCCGACGAATTGTCCAGTATAGTCCCTCCTCTTGCAGTTCCCAACAGAGAAACTCGTGGTGCCGCTCGTATGCATCCCTATACAGTTCAATTGGACAGGCCCCGAACTTCCCATTTCGTTCGTTCTTTTATCCCTAGAGTTTCTAGACTGTGGAACCTGCTGCCAGCGGAGGTCTTTCCTTTCCCCCAAATCTTCAAGTTTTTAAGTCCCGCAGTCAACAGGCTCCCTCTTACCTCGCTTAAGACACCCACGGTACGTTAGTATTTGGGCTTTCAGCCTTCGTGGATTGACCTCCAGTACTTGCAACTCCAAGGAAACTGGATGGTTCCACACATATGCATCTTTATACAGTCCAACGAAACGTCAATTAAGGACCGGTTTTATTTTTTTAATTTATAAGAGTGAACTTCCGCGGTGGTCTCATAGGAAAACCAAGTCAGGATAGCAAAAGACAAATGTACTAGACTTATTTATCAGGCAAAGCTGCCTCTGGTAGATATATGCTACCTATGCTGGATGTTAAAATAATCAAGTTAGTAAATGTAATGTCAAAATATTTTTATTTTTTATGTCGTTGTCATTTAGCTAATAGTTCATATTTTTATTTTTTTATTATTATTTAATTGCGTGTATTTTATTTTTGTGGGTCAGGTGTTTCTGTTTATACCCAACTTAAACCTATTAGGGATAGTATTGCCGTTTTGTGCAAAGATTTTACCTGAGAGAAATGGGTATAAGAACTGTGTTTTAAGTGAATGGTAACCGAATAAATGTTAATTAAAAAGGTAAAATATTTTTTAATTAAACGAACTCCAAAAACCAAATAACACTGACAAAAAATTTAAAATAATTACTAAAAAATAGATAAATAAAATCAAGTTTTATTCAGCTAAACTACTAAATGTTTATAATTAAATACACAAAATACTTTAATACCATATGTTATTACCCGACTTTATTTATTTTTATTTTTTATTATTTTTAAAGTTTTAGTGAGTTTTTTTTGGAGTCGGTTTAATTTTTTTTATATATATTTCTTTTATACATATACCTGGTTACAAGTAAAGCATATTTTAATTAGACGAAGGTTCATCTTATAAAAACATACTTAAAAATATGCTGCTTTATATTTTGCTAAATTAAGCATCTAAATATTTTTAGGGCGAACACGAGACCCTATTAAAAATAAAATATAACCGCGGGCGACGCATGAAAGTATCTTATGTAAATGCGCCTCTAGAGATTCCCGTTTTTAACAAGTTTATTTAAGGGTAGCTAAAGTAAAATTGCAAATTTTATCAGGTGGATAAGTAAAAACACCTTAAAAATTGTTTGTGTAATAATAAAAAACATTTATTTATACACAGAATTTCAAAAAGAAACGAATTTTCCAGAGAATAAAAAATAAAACATTTTTCTATAACATATTTTTATTATTATAAAAAAAAGGTTTCTGGGAATGCTTATTCAAAATCTGACAAAAAAAAATTAAAAAGCCCTAGCATCCTTTTTCCTAAAAAATAAAGCCTTTTTACCCCTCAAAATCACATGCCAAATGTGAATTAAAGTTTTTATTATGCCAAAAACTTGATTTCTCTTACAATCAGCACCAAAATTTAAAGAAAATCGAATTATTTTTAACTTAGATATTCAGGTGTATCCATGAAATGCGGGACACAATGTAGATATAAGCCGGTGGCTTACGTATATAACTTTTTTATTTTCTAGGGTAATTAAATTAATAATTTAAAAATATACAAAGTATGTCATAAAAATATTTATTCTTTTACGTATTTGGTTGTTTTCTATATCTTTCTGTAAAACAACAGTAACTTTCTTTTTTTTAGACAAACTACGATGGCTTAAAGCCTAAATACACATGTTGTAACGTTTTGACACTTTATATGAACAATAAAGGTTTTTTAAATTATTTTTGTAAACAGAAATTTTATGGTTAAATCACAAATTTTGCAAAAACCAGATAACTAAATATTCAGGGTGTCCCAACTCTACGAAATATCTTTACTCTTATATAGGATACAAAAATAAACTTAAAGTAAAAAATGTTTATTCCAATACACTCTTTTTATTGACAGTACTAGTTACAATACAACGTGTTTTAAAAACATAATTTTTATTGTCAACAAGGTTTTTATTTAAACAAATTTTGACTTTATATTAAATTCTACATCAGAAATGTATAACAAACTATACGTCAATTATTGCTGGCTTTTAAGATATTAGCAACATTCTGATATACTCATTAACGATTAAAAGTAAAGCAAAAATATATTTTGGTTTTAATTATTTTTATATAGCTCTGTCACTGCCAGAGTGACAAATATAATAATAACATGTAATTAATTACCTTTTACTGTAAGATCTACTAATTGGTAACTCAACTATTAAGTTTATTTTAGATAAATATTTACTTACTTAACCTACAAGACCAGCCAAAATTGACGTATTGCTGTTTTTGGTACAATTATGGTAATATGTGTTAAAAGTAAACTAAATTGCTGACATACCTATAAGTAGTTCTTGCAAGGAAAGGTTTACAATAACATGTTACTATATTATTTGTCTTCCTGACGGTGACAGTTTTTTTTTAATAATTAAAACCCTATTATTTTCGTTTCTTTTTCTTTAATAGTTATTGAATATATCAGCATACTTCTGATATCTTAAAAACTAGCAGTAATTGACGTATAGTATGTTATACATTTTTATTGTAGAATTTATTGCAAAGTCAAATAATGTTAAAGTATATAGGGTGTTCCATTAAAAAAAACTTGTTAAGAATAAAAATATGTTTAGGAGATACTTTGTATATTAATTATTCCTGTCAATAAATAGAGTGTATCCAAATAAACATTTTTATTTTAGGTTTATTTTGTATCTTGTACAGGGCTAAGTTATTTTGTGTATAAATTGAGTTGGGATATCCTGTATTTTTTACAAATTCCAAATATTTTTTTAACAAAATGTTGGTAACTATTAAGGACAATCAAGTTTATATTTATTACTAATTTATATATCAAATATTTTTAAAATCCTAGATACCCCCAAACACAGTATGTCTTATATAAGAAAATAAATTAAAATAATCCCTTACTGTCGTAATTATATACAAAGGAAATCTCCCTATTCCACAGTTAAAATAAGAACTTCGGCCCAAGGAAATTTCTCTTTTGTTTATAATTACAAAAGCAGAGATTAATATTTCCATTTATTTGCTTAAATCTTACTTGCTGACTCCCGGTAAAACTCGATACCGATTAACTTATAGGCCATTGATTATGTACAAAAAAATATGATAAAAGGTATCTAAAATGTTAAAGGAGTTTTATTTTTTTTATATGATCAATGGACCCCCAAATAGTAAAAAACCGCGGAGTGCTACCATTTAGAGGGTGCAGTTTTTGCGAGGTTGGGTCGAAAAGTACGCATTTTTCTAGGTAGTAGTCAACGAAATGTTGTAGAAAATTAAATTATCTATCAAATAGCGTTACCGAATTAAAAAAAAAAGTTATTTTTGACGTAATAATATGCTTAAAAAACGAATCAGAACAAGGAGATACGAAAAAACACGGTTTTTTTTGTATTTGCCCTTTAACTTTTTTCCATGGGGTTGAAAGTATAGGCATTGGTTTACAGAAAAATAATGTTTATCCTTCTATTACAAAATGACCCTAAGCCAATAGTATTTAGTGTTTATAGTGTTCGAAAAACGATTTTCCAAAGTTTGCCACTCACACCATTTTCCGGCAATTTTCCCTATTTTTCGCAAACAGTGTTCTGTAACTCTTTTCTACGCAGTTTTAGGTATAGGCAATCGTGCCTTGGCTCAAAATTACATATATTTACATACAAAAGTTGTTGTCATTAAAAAAAAAACCTTCAACTTATGTAATAAGTATTTTAATCTAACCTTAAAATTTTTTTTACAAGAGTTCAAAAAACTTCAAGGTTTTTAATTTTTATCTATTACAAAAATAGTTCAATTAAGCTTACAGTTTTAAGAAAATACATACTTTGTACCATTTTAAATATGGTGTATATTTTGCATTAATAAATGTAGAGACGTTATTAATTTTGTTCTATTTTTAAAATTAAATTATTTTCTTCGAAAATTTTTTGGGTTGAGGGTATAAATGGTTATTACATAAGTTGTAGGTTTTTATTAGTCGACAACTTTTGTATTTAAATTTTTAATAGGGTTTATTGTTTTGCTTGATAATTGCAAAAAGCATTTTATCTTTACAAAACCACCCTTTCGTTACCGGAATTATATTTTTACAACATTATGACACATTTTAACGAAGTATACCCAATAGTTGGCTGTAGGGGATTTTTGCAATCAGATATTCCGACTGGACTATAACCAGAACTAACCATGACTCCCTCAATGTAACAGTTGTGCATGACCATCTGTAGTGCTTTAAACCAATTCAATTACACGCCCTTGTCCTTTTTTTCACCATGGTCTTTAAAGACTGTCTAGTTATCTCAAAAAAAAAAAAGGTTTCAACTTCCCAACGATTTTTACGATTTATAATAAGAGTTTTTTGATGTATTACTAAGAAATGCAGAATAATTTAGGTTGGTTTTATATTTCTTAAATATGTTAATGTTTAAACAAAGTTGTCTATTACTTTTTAAATTTGTAGTAAGAGGCACAAAATTTACTGTTTTTTATTTAGGCCGAATATTGTCAAAATAAAAGATTTAAATCGGCTTTGCATGTGACAGAATTACTGCTTAAGTCTTCCGGCTTGCTAGGTTTCTATTTTTGCAGAGAGCGCTTTCACATAAGAGGATTTCTTCTTACTGTGTATATTTTCCAGTGTTTTTAATAAAAAACCCTTTTATTTTTGCTTCGTTTAAGTTTTTTCTTTTTAGTACAAGGACAGAAGTGATCTGGGGGACGTCATTTTTAGGTTTTACTTGTTGTCATTGTTATTAAAAACATAATGTGAATAGAACAAGAGATTTATTGTTCACCATCCTGTTTCTCAAAGCAGCCTTTAATGGGTCTATCTTTCGGTAAGAGGGAGTTTGTTGACACGGCTCTAAAATAATTGAAGCTTTGGGGGAAGGGAAGGCCTCGCAGGCAGCAGGTTCCACATTCTAGGAAACTCTAGGGACAAAAGAGCAGACAAAGTGGGAAGTCTGGACTTGACTAGTTGGACCGTATAGGGATGCATACGCGCGGAACCACGAGCTTTGCTGTTGAGAACCGTGAGTGGAGGAACTATATTGACAACTCTTCAAGAGCAGAAGCCATGGAAGTACCTATAAAAGCGGTACAGTCCCCCACAGCCCGACGATGGGCAAGAGAGGGAAGGCCTTCTGTAAGTGAAGGATCATCAATGAGACGAATAGCTCTTCTTTGAATAGAATCAAGAATGCTTAGGGTTGTGGGGGACGCCATGCCCCAGATATGAGAACAATATTCCAAGGGAGGTCGGATTTGGGACACATATAAAGTGTATAAATTAGAAGGGGAAAAATACTTTTTGGCTCGAAAAGAAATCAAGCTTTTGAAGCTGCCGTGGCTATAGATACAATGTGTTTATGCCAGTTAAGGTTACTTTTCAAATGTGACGCCCACAAGATTGAAGGTGTCTTTGCTCTATGTAAAACTTGGCCGCTCGTAAGTAAGAGGATGAGTATTTAAATTTGACTCTTTTCGCGACAAAGAACATGAGATTGTGTTTTGAATTGCATTACAATGGACGAGATTTTGGCGCCCCAATCCAATATTAGATTAAGATCACTGCAGAAAGAGATATCTGCATCGCTCTGCGTTTGTTTTCAAGTCAGGTTTAGTGATGGGTTTGGAACCTGAAAACTGGAGTGAAAGGGTACTATCGTCGGCAGAAAAGTAGAATAAAGTTGGTTGTGGACGAGAAGGTCGTTGATGTGAAGAGGAAACAGCGTTGGTGCCAGAACTGAGCCCGAGAGCACTCCAGCATTTACTTAGCGAGCTTGAAAGAATGGCCGTCCACGACAACTTTGAGTATACGTCGGTCAGATGGATAACTAGAGAGCCAAGTACAGGAGTTTAGTTGGAAACTACTTTTATTAACTAGTTTTCCGCCATGCATTTCCTTTTATTATTGTTACATTACGTGAACGTAAGGGAATTTCACACTATATTTTCCTCTTTATTAGTCGATAGTACACCTTTTGCACCTGAGGAATTTTCCTGAGTCCATACCATTTTTAATCGTCTTGTTTTGAAATATTAATATTTTCACGATGTATTTATAAAATGGAATGGTTACTACTATGGAACAACTTATTTTATATAAACTAATATCTAAAACTAAAAAAATGCCATTACTTCTTGCTAAAAAAATTGCAACAATTTTCAGGAGTTAATGTTTGGTTCATCGACCACAAATGTACTAGTAGTAGCAGTTGTTCAATTGGTACTAAATCAGCAGATATTAGAGGCCGTTGCAAAGTGCGCCAATATATAGGGCTATTAACGGTGAGTATTCTATTGAATGATCTCGGGATCTACTAAAAATACATTTTTAAATTCTTGCGCTAGATTAAATAATTTTTTAATATGGCAAATAAATTCACGTTTCTGGGACTTTTGGTTATACTGAAAGAGCGTATTAACTTGCTTATTTTAAATGGTACACACTATATATTATTAAATTTTCGAGTTTTACACGAAATTCCAGGGATATCTTGTGTATCTTGTCATATACCTAAGTCTAAGCGTTTTTGACATATTTAGTTTACTTTTTAAAAAATGACGTTTTCAGACTCAAAAATATTTATTACACAGACACTCAAAAAAAAATTCTTAACTGGAACCGCGCTCAATTCGAATCTAAAGCCCGTCTTGGTCCAGCACGTCCAAGTTTTTGTAAATTGAAAATATAACCTCAAAATTTGGTCATCTGGAAAACATTGTGTCCAGTTGGCTGGACGTTAGTTTTCCTAATAAAATGCAGTTGTCCAAATACAGCAAATACTTACCCAAGTCCTAACAAACAATTTTGATCACTTTAACCCAAAAACATAACCTTAAAAGGGTATGATAATTAATAGAACTGGTTGTTTAGTATTTAAAGGGTTATTACATCATTTTGGTGCATGTACTCAGCTTCTTCCAGAAATAAATGAGACAAAGAGCAATCAAGTCTTTTCGTCCCGAAATCAATATTATATGAAAAAGTAACAAACATAACCTCAAACTTAAATGCTAAGGGGAAACATATCCAGTTGGCAGAGCAGGGCTCTGCTATCTGCTACTTAATTTTTTTTACTCAGATTTATGTGGAAATTGACCAAAATTGTTTGTTGAGACTTGGGTAAGCATTTGGTGTACTTCGACAAATGCATTCCAGTAGAAAAACTGAAAAATAAACCCCAATAACAGGACAGTGTTTCTACATGATCAAATTTTAAAGTTATATTTGCAATTTACAAAGAAGACTGAGACCTGTTCGACCAAAACGGGCATTAGAATCGGATTCAGCGCATCGAAATTTACAAGAAGCACCATGTCCTGGTTCAGTTCAGAATATTTTTAGTGTGCCTTGTGTCATTTTTTCTTATAAAAAATCCATTATTATTTAATTTGGGATTAATTTCCGTTTAGAAAGAACCCAATTTAACTAAGTATTTAGACAGTTTAAAAAATACTAATACAGGGTGTTTAAGAAATGAGAATAAAAATTAAATTGATAAATCTGCAAAAAATTAATTGTTTAGATGGAAACGTACAAATTTTATAATTTTTATCTTATGTAGCAATAAAAATAAATGTTGATTTTGTGTAAATTTACCTACTCCTAAAAGCAGTTCTCGAATATTTCGAATTAAATATTTTTATTTGGCTAATAAGCTACAGTTTCAAAATTAGGTTATAATGTGTTATATATGTTGGTACCTTATTTTAATATTGTGCTAAAAGTCTTTAATAATTTCTAACAATCGTTGGTTTTATACCATTAATGTACGGATCTACCTGTACGACTGCTTTTAGGTATATTTAGTAATAAATACATACGCCCGATCATGCGGGTTATTGGTCGCGCAAAACTTGTCCGGACAAAAAAGGGACGCGTTTGCCTCACCGCCACCCTAAACAATTTGACATTGACAGGCTGCGTTGCCAACCGTTCATATATGGCGCAGGAACATTCGGTAATAGACTCGTAAAAGGACCCCTTCAAAGGGTTTTTAAAGTAAGTATTATTATGAAGACTCATTGGTGACTCAGGGACCATAAACAATTAGTATAACTAAAATATTGCCCTTTATGTAACATTTATTTTTTAAATAAAATTTTAATGAATTCAATTTTCTGTCTATTATTTGTATGTTATAGCAAAACTATTTTAAAAGTATCTTTGCCAAGTACACAATTTATTTTCAATTATTGTGCTATTTACGTGACACGTGATAACTTCTTTTCTAGTTTGATGTTCGTGAGTTATGATTTCACATTTAACAATTTATCGAAAATTCGTAATGTAAAATATAAATCCTTTTATGAAAGAGTATAAAAGGCGCAATAACAAGTTTAAGGCACAGTGTTTAAAAATTGCAAGAAAAACATTGTGGTAAACTTGTTCAACCCAAATTGTCGCGTTTATTCAGTCCGACAACCGAAAACATTTCACATTGACAGGTTGTTGTCTTTCACACCATCGTACAAGATAATATCCGAAAGATCGCTCAAACTTTCATTAGAAGGTTATAAAGTGTTTTAACTATAAAGCAAATTTATTACTAGTCTAGGGACTAAAATAATACGGGGGTCCATTAACTTAAATAAAAATATATACCCTCAAAATAGAAGTAATTATCTAACATGTACACCATCCTTTTAACCCAGATGAAACCACTTGAAGATGTCGTTAAGGGATCTTGCAGCAACAAAGATGGCAAAAAGCAAGAATTGCACTTTTTAAGCTTGGACCAATATACCTTTATTTTATTTAAGAAAATAATGTATTTACTAGGTATTTTAAAACACATTTTTTTTCCCTAAAATTGTTTTTCCCTGTAATTCAGCTATTATAAAAACATTTAAATCAAATTCTAACTAATATTTTCAATATATTTAAAAAATAATACTAAAGTCGATTTTTTGGCCCAGTCTAGTTTATAGTATTCCATATTTAAATACCTATATCATTTTTCAGTTTTTAAAAAATTCCGAATTAGAATTAATCAATCTAACTAAAATGTTTACAAAATAAGGACAAATATATGTGGTACTTTTAATGCCCCTCTCCTTCAATTTATTAAACGGATTAATTTAAAAGTATAACTTTTTGGGATATCAAATACATGCATAAACAGTATATTTTTAGGAGGAAATTGACAGATGAAAATTTCAAGATGGCGGCTGTGGGCCCTATCTTGGAAAAAAAAGTTAAATAGAAAGGGTAGTAGCTTTGTTTCAAAGCTCCTGACGAGTACTTTATGTAACCTTGGAATATAAAGACAATAATCTCACTCTAATGGCGGTACTTAAAAATTACCTGATACCTAATTAATATGGCATATTTTTAAACCAATAAAGTTGGGTGTACTTTTACGTGGTATTTTCTTAAAGCTTAAGCTACCAGACAAATACAGCGGCTGACGAGCTACTTTTTGTGGTAGGATTTACATATTTGAACCATCTTGAGCCGCCTAATAACTTTAAAAGCGGAACAAGGTCACTATATGGGTTAATTCTCTTATTTTGACCTTTGAACATGTTCCCAAAATATTTCCCTTTCAAGTTGAAACATCATGTATTTATTCCGAAAGAAAGGAGAATATTTTTAAAGGATATTTAAAGCATCGTTGTTTAAAATTTGGTAATTCAAATTACCTTTATAAAATTTTAAGTCCCTCTATACTTTTTAAAACTAATATTTTCTTATTATGGGGAGGATACCTTGTACCCGGTTAAGTACCTTAACCAAATATGAACCACGTATACAGGGCTGATCATTAAAAACAAAAATATATCCGGTCTACACCACACGTGGAAAGCATTCATCAAGAGGTTTACGCTTCGGTAAAACTCAAACTATTACCTCGGGAACATTCAGTGTTCCAATTTCGCAAAGTAAAGATCCCTCAAGTCTAGTGTCTCGTGCAATCGATGGCGAAACGACGGTAAACGATTTTAATTTAACGTGGTTTAAACCTAAGGACCAATATTCCTCATATTTAATTGTAGTTATTTCTTTTAAATGCAATTAAAAGCACTTTGTTTTAATCCTGCTTTTCTTGTACCTTAAGCTCTCGTAGGTATGCAATTTCAAACAACATACTATAATAATAATGTCGGTAATTAATTTTCCCATGCAAAGCTTTATTACAATATAAGCTAACGAGATTTTCCTATTATCCTGTTCGACATTATTGTTACATAAATAAGCAAAACCCAATTAATTTCTTTTAAACAATAATCTCCTTAATCAATTATTGATTTACAATGCAACGTGTTTTTCATTACTAGTATTACATATCGTCGGTTTAAAAGGTAAAATTTACCAAGTGAAATTTTATGGTTTAGGGCAGGGTTTCGCCCCCTAGGGGTTCGCCATTGGATGGCAGGGGTTTCGCGACAAGATATACGGGCACGTGCGTTACTGCTTACACTGTGAAGTACGCTGGTTGTTAAAGAGGCAGGATATTAGCTGAGTTTATTGAAGTTTGTGACGAAATCTATATATTTTTGAAAGACAGTGACTTAACCTTAAATTCCTATTTGAAGATGACACATGGCTTAAAAGAGTAACCTGTTTAGCCTACATTTTTCGTGTCTCAATGAAACGAATGCTTTAATACAAGGTTCCATGTGTATTTTATTCACTGTGCATGACAAAATAGGCGCACTTAAAAAAAACAAAAATTTTGTATAACTTGTTTGAGGTTAAATATATTTACATTTTTTCCCTTTGTAAGAATTTATCACGACGAACGGCTTTTTCGTGAATTTCGAAATAAAGGCTAAAATTATTCTTCATCTTTCTCAGCTCTCCGACGACCTGATTTTGCTCGGACATTAATACTGCTAAGGATGACTGGATTCCCATTGCGGTCACGACCAAGAGCATAAATTCTAGTTTGAGCTTGTAAGCAACAGGAGCCGTTATTAGAAATGTCCGCAGAAACTTTTTAAGCTGATTTAAAAGTATGTCTTTGATAGATTTTTGGCCTGGGCAGCCCTTGCTACAATACCCTATACTTATGTGAAAGTGGGTTTCTCACAGTTGGTCATGAGAAAAACTAATTATAAAATATACTTGATGCAGGGTCCAAAGTAAAGTTAAAATTGTCCAAAATTACTCCTAAAATTAACTCCATTTGTGACAACAAACAAGCAACCTTATTATTTTTCTTGGGAGGGGGTGGGAGATTTATTTAGTTAGTTAAGTTAAGGGGGTTCGCTGTCACACACATAACTTTAACAGGGGTACGTGCAGCTGAAAGTTTAAGAAACCCTCTGGTTTATGAAATAACAACGATTTTATATAAAATTTGTGATGAAGAAGAAAAGATAAACCATTTGTTTTATGTATAATATTTTATTCAGGATTTATGGAAGTCACTTTAAAATGTTCGATTTTTTTTAACAAAATGGACTTGTTACTGTAATACTAAAACTGCGTTAAGCAAGAAGGTAAGTAAATAATATTTAGACCCACGACAGCGTGTCAAGAAAGTTTAAGCAAAGAAACTGGCTACAGCGTAGCGTGTAATATTAAACGAACCACTTGGTGCCACTTTGACGACCTCTTTATAACTTAAAAGCTATTTACCGTAAACACATAAGTCTAAGTGTGTTACTTTGTATCCATAAGGATAACTAAAAACCTTAATTTTATAAAGCTACTATAGTGGGTTATAAAAGTCGTCTATTTTTCACTGACTGACTGACTAACTGACTGCCATATAGATCAATAACCTAACCCACTTTCAAATGAGCTGGATAGATGAAATTTGGAATCCAGCTTGGTAATTATATGTAAGCGTAGAAAAAATCTAAAAATTACAAAAAGTTTTAAATTAGGTGGGCCTCCATACAAAAACATAGTTTTTTTTTTAAATATAGCTTTTAAACTGTTACAGTAGATATTTAAAACTATCCTAATATATGCATTATTATATTTTCATAAAACACAAATATAAAAATAGATTTAGGTCAAAAATAAGCGGTGTCTCCATACAAAAACTTGTAATACAAGCTAATAGAAAACTGGTTACAAGATCGGTATATCGCCCGACCTTAACTAATTAAAGCATAAACAGAAAGCGTGTTAAAAAGGTAGCAGATAATGAATGGCCATTGCGCACTCTTATTTCTACCGTTTTTATTTGTTTACGACAAAACAGTACATCAAATAGAAAAGTCAAGAGATCACCTTTTTCCAACCAAATGGAAATTTTAAAAAATATTTTTATATTTGAGGAATGCAGTGACGTATCATTTTTTTCTTAAATAATATTTACCGTAAACCCCTTATAGATGACACTAAAAAAATTTTTTTTTGCTTGTAGTTTGTAAACAAGTTTTGAAAATTAAAATTTGTTTCACATTACACATACGAGGCATGTTTTTAAAGTAAGTACCGTTTTTAAATTACTCGACGGCAGCGCTACGGTCGCCATTTAGCGCATGCGCGTCGTGTAGCTACATCCTGTTAAGAAGTCCCAGACACCATTATGGACCATCCGATTAAGTCTACAACTGTTTGCGTGATTTTAAAATGTCTCCACCTACTGCGAATCCCGCCGTCTGCAAAGTGCGTGCTGTAATACGGTTTCTCTGTCGTCAAGGATTTAAGTCAGTTGTCGTCAATCGTCCTTAGCTGACAAGTTTTACGTTGTCTCAAGAAATGTTCTTTACGAAAGTGTGTTTAAACGTTTAAATAATCGGAAATTGTGTTCACTCTGGGTGCCAAAAATGTTGACTGATGAGCACAAAACCAAAAGATTGGGCAGTGCATTGAGTTATGGGGAATTCAAATTAAGAGGCAGCAGTGTTGCATTTCGGTCAATTAGCTGATTAAAATGGGAAAATAGATTAAAAGTGTCAAAAATATTTACAATATTTACAAAAATATACAATTTTGGGTTTGCGTCTCGGTAAGAAGCAAGCACTCTTGAAAACAAGAAACAATAAATTTTTGAAAAAATATGATGCATCATTGTCTAAAACCCTAATTAAAACAAAGAGCCGTTACCAGCTAACATTCCGCGTAATTTTTTATAAAGTGACAAAACGTAAGTTCTTGAATATTTACACTCAATGTGCAGACATAAAACATCAGACTTTGCACCTTCTGCTTCATGGCAGAATTGTTTACCGAATCTATGATGACAACCACCAAAACACTTAGCACAAAATGTAGAATAATTCTTCTGCATTTTTTATTGCATTTATTTAATAAATTATAAAAATTATTTAAAAACACGATATTGACTGCCACAAGAACAAGAAAAACTTGACAATCAATTGTCATAGACTCTTATACTAGTTAAAAATTTTGCCGATGAGGGCTTTTTAACAATGTTGCAAGCTTGATTTGAATTATCTATCTCGAGTGATACAGTAACGAGGAAGATTATTTTCCAAGCCATATTGGCACAGGCGATGAAACACGGGTAGCCTACGTTACACCGAAATCGAAGCAGCAATCAATGGAATGGCGGCATTCATCATCCCTTAGGAGAGCCAAAAACGACTGTGAAGCAGTGGTTGTCTAATCAAGCGGCAAGCTTCTTTGACGATGGCATATAAAGGCTGGTCCCAAGACAAAATAAATGCCTTAATATTAATGGAAATTACGTAGAACAGTAGAGTAAAGCATGGCCTTTAAGGTGGATAAAGTATTTTTGAAAAAATACTTGCTTTTTTTTATGTCAAAACGGGTACTTACTTTAAAACCACGCCTCGTAAAACAATTAACATATTTAAATTTGATATGGAACTAACAAACATCTCTAAAGGGAAGTTAAAATTTAAAACATTTTTTAACGGAGCAATAACGAACATGTGATTTAGCTAATATCTTCAAGTAAAATAATAAAAATATTAACCCTTCGAGAAAAAAACGCCACTGTTAAGCTATTATGTATAAGTAGAAGTAGTATTATTTCGAACATTCCTTTAAATTTTTCATCTTTACTCGTGCCTTTCAGGATTGTTTTACAGCCAAGCGGACCCTCAGGCTTTTATATGGTCTATTTATCATTTCAACTGCTGGTTTTTAGGGCGAAATGGGGCTCAGGTTTACTTTGTTGCGAATAGGTGATTTTTTGAACTATGTCCGTGAGGTTATTGTCAGTTTTATCGCTGCTTATATTTGTTTTTTTTATTTAAAAATATATGTGCTTTTACACGTTGTGCCAGCTTAATAAGTTTAGATTGACTTTTAATGGGTTAAACACTAACAGGTCAAGATAAAACAAAGAATGCTTTTTATCTATTATAAGAAACTATTTTACCCTTGCAATATTATAATAAAAATAAAGATTACTTTTAAAAAATAATAATAACCTATTTAATATAAAATATTTAAAAAGGTAAAGTTCTTTGCGCATATGGCTTACTAATGACAGTAAAAATAAATAAATAATAACCTGTAAGATTTCGGCTATCATGGTTGGTTGTTTGAAAATTACGGAGTCCCCAAAAAATGGAATACTCCGGGCCCGACCAAGACGGCGACACATGTTTCGTCTTCGTTAAGACTTGTCATAGCCGCTTCAGATCGTAGACACCTTGATGATGCCCCGATTGACTATAAATATCCTTTCTGTTTACCGGAACTGACAAACCGGTGCCATCTTACCACGAAATTTAAAAACAACCAGCCAACTATATTTGTCAGTTCTGGTAAACAGAAAGGATATTTATAGTTAATCGGGGCATCATCAAGATGTCTACGACCTGAAGCGGCTATGACAAGTCTTAACGAAGACGACACACGTGTCACCGTCTTGGTCGGACCCGAGGTATTCCATTTTCTTTTGGAGACTCCGTAATTTTTAAACAACCAACCATGGTAGCCGAAATCTTACAGGTTATTATTTATTTATTTATTTTTACTGTCATTAAGGAGCCATATGCCCAAAGAACTTTACCTTTTCTTAATGTATTTATATCAAGGCTCCAGAACTATTCATTTTTATATTATAAAATATTTATTACAACATTAAAAAAAACTTACTTAGAAAAGGTTGCAACCCCTTATCATAGGTTAAAGGGCATTACAAAATAAGTTCTCAACGAGGCTGCCAGACGTGAACTTATCCCGAAAAATATTTTATAAAAGATGACTGCAGAGCCAGATTATCTTTTTGGGAGGTTCTGGGAACTGCCTACAGTGCCAAGTGTAATACATATTACAGGAACCACTTGGTGCCAAGTTCTGTACAAAATCCAAATATGTATTTATAGGAACAAAATAACATTATTAACAAGTATAAAACTTTATTTATTTGTTTTATTGGATACCTATAACAATTGCTGTAATTTAAAAATTATGAGATCTGGTTAGTTCTGGTTAGATTTAACTCTGCCGGTTTTTATCAGAATAAGAAATTATTTAAATAGATCGAAAAACTTTATAAAATAACTAATCTAATCTACTTTAAGATCTCAAATTTTTAAAGAAGGGCAAATTGTAATAGGTATCCAATAAAACAAAGAAACATAGTTTAATACTTGTTAATAATGTTATTTTGTTTCTATACATATTTGGATTTTGTACAAAGCTTGGCACTTATTTCGATCTCCATTCTTTGCGGCGAGCCCACAGCCAAGCATAATTTTAGTATTGAGCTTGGCTAACTTTTTTCACATTTACTGGACTTTATAAATGAATATAACTTAGAGCTTAGTTAACCTCCTACTGTTGTTAATAATATTGTCAAAATTTTATTTGAATCAGATTGGATACATTAAAAATATCAATAAAAACTAATAAAAAAAAAGGTTTACCACCTTTTATTATGGAAACAATGCATTTCCAAACATTTGTTTATACAGAAAGAATATTAAAAGTCCTTGCTCCCAGTTTATCATTTGAATGGGACAAGATATCAAGATCGGGTAAAATTTGGGTAAAAGGCCGTCACTTAAACTACTTTTTGGCATAAAAATGATATCGGTCACGAGATCTAGTGCCAAGGGGGCACAAACAACTTTGTTTTTAAATGAAAAGGGGAGTCATGCAGCACCTAGTTTTACACGCCTGTTTATTTTTAAAATCGACCTATTTGTTCTAGAATCTCAAACGTCTGAAGTTTTGTTCCATTTAGAAAATCATACTTTTTGTCGTAAGCTGTTTATTTTGAGAAATAATTAAAATTTCATTACCAATTCTAAAACTACAAAATTAGCCCAACAAACTGATATTTTTAATTGTTTTGTGAGATAAAAAATAAAAAAGTTAAGGGAGGGGGTGTAAATTTATAACTTGACACCTGGTACATACAGTGCAGTTTTCTAAAGTTCTCTTTCCATAGCTTTTAAAAAGTACAAGACATCAAAGTCAGATAAAATTTGGGATAATACTCTGACTACTTTTTGGCGTAAAAATATTTTTTGTCACGTGACTAGTGTCAAGGGGGCACTAGGAACTTACTTTTTTCTAACTGGAAAGGAGGTTAGGTAGCATCTTGTTTTAAAGGCCCTTTAGTTTTCTAATGAACACTGCCTCGCTTTTTAAAATCGGCCAAGCCGTTCTAGACAATTCCATTAAAACCACATTGTTTTTACACTATTTAAGCCAAATTTCAAACGGTTCTAAGTCTGGAACAGCTGGACCGATTTTCAGAAACAAAAGAGCGCTGAGCAGAAAATCAAATGGTCTTTTAAAAAAAGTGCTACATAATTTCCATTTTTCCCTTTCCATTTGAAACATAAAAGTTACCAGTGCCTTTTTGGTACTGGGATACGTACCAGAAATTATTTTTATGCCAAAAAGCAGTTTAAGTGACACCCTTTTACCCAAATTTTCCTCTATCCTAATATCTTGTCCTATTCAAAATATAAAGAGGGAAAGGACTTTTAATATCCTCACTGTATATAAACAAAAATATATTTTTAAGGTTGTAATGGTACATTTGGTTTCCCCATAATGCAATTTAAAAATTTAAAGAAAAAAATGTTTTTGTCTTTTAACATCTTTTGTGGAAGAGACTGGATACTGTTACCAAAAATATTTTATTTTAGAGAGTCAAAAAACATAAATATTTTGCTTTAAATTAAATAGTAATAAATACTCACTTTATGATCATTCAGAACGTGTATACCTTTTGTAAATTAAACCTCTAATTGTTTTAAATAGACCCAATCAATAAACAATTTAAATAATAAATGAGAATCAAATAGAATTTTGTTTTATAAGCCATTGTCGATTTGTTATAATTATCTGTATGCAAATGGCATTTCAACATATTTAATAATTTTGGGAAAATAATATATGTAAACGCGTTTGGTATTTTGGTTAATGCAGGGTTTTATTATATTATCAACTAATAAAACATCAAATACAACCAGAAATAATTTTAATATTTGCCACAATAGCTGTTGTTTATTGTATTGTTTATATAGGTATAGGGTTTTAAAAGGTACTATTTAAATATTGTGTAACGTGATTTTAAAAATATAAAGCAAATATTTTACTTTTTACAAAATTTGCAACACCTTAAAGTAGAGTATTTATATTGATATTACATATTTCAACAAAAATACTTATTAACCATTAAAAACGTAATAAACATTTTATTAATCTATGAAATATCATCGTTGAAAAATATATACATATTCATGATTCAAAAACCGATCACGAAACTTAAGAGGTGATTCTACTTGACAAAATAAGGGTAGAGCTTCATATATTTTTTCGAAATGTCATTTGTTTTCGTCAAAGTTCAATTTTATTTTGGTTTTTTCGCCATATTGCATTTATTTTTTAACCAGTCCAGTTGATATTTGGCACACAAATCGAACTAAGATGTTTAGGACATATGTTTATATGAAGTTTTTTTTTATTTTTGTTGTAGAATCAATTAGTTAAGTTTGTCGGTTGAGTTACTGGACACCCTGTATGTATGTAGGTAATTTGATTGAAATTAATGAACATTTTGATGTCTATTGGTGGTTATATCTGTCAAAATAAAAAAGCTAAATATTCATTTGTTTATTATAAGACTAATTTTTTATAAAAATTATTTTATTACGTATTTTTTTGCTATTTATTAGCACACTAACCAATTTTTATCGAAATCCAGTAATTATTCGGTAACATATTGTAATTTACAAAAAGTTATTTTTTTTAATAACTCATACATTTTTTAAACTAAAATTTTTAAAAACTGTTAAGTGCCATTACTTCTAACCTATAAAGCTACCTAAATAAGTTGATAGATACAATAAAATCAAATATTTGATTTTTAGTGGCCCGCTTACGATATTTTAACCCCAAATTAAACAAAAAAAAATATCTGTGGAGATCTATAAATCCTAAATAAAGCCTATTTTTTAAATTACTTGTACAAGCACCTTTTATATTGTAGACACAAGGATATTATTACCAGTTATTTTTAGAAATATTACAACCTGCTTAACAATTTCTAATAATTTTATTAACAGTTTATAATAAATCTCTAATATTGATGGATATACCTAAAAGTTGCAGGATATAACAAATTAAATTTATTAGGTTTATCTAATTTATTTGTAAAATTTATAGCCATGATTTTCGAATATTAGTAAATTTTAACCAGTTATTTCATGAAATATACCCATTTGTTATATTAATACTGGCTAATACATATTAATAACCCGGTAAATATTTCCAAATTTGTTATAAATAAGTTTTGGAATTTGCTTTAAAATATAAATTTTATATGGCGTAAAAAAATTTATGATCTGCATTAATTTAAATATTCTCCCGTATTTTCGTTGGTTGAAAACTTCGTTTTTTGAAACTCAGCGAGTATAATATTGAATTAAAATTCAGAAATATAATAAACTTTTTAAAAAGCTTTTTTATATTTGAAATTATACCCCATATTTATTATAAACAAAAAACAATAAAGGAAACAAAAGCCTTTCTTCCTTTCTTTAATATTAATAATAAAAATATTGCTTTATTGTCTAAGATTATTCTTTTGACAAAGCAGAATTAAATTAATTAAAAAATAATAATAATAATAATAGGATAAATGCTGTATGTAATGCCACGACTAATTAAATATATTGTGACGTATACTTTGAATACATTAGGGACCATTTTACGTCACTTGGACAAATGTACCATATGGAACTATCTTCTTGGACCATAGGACCGGTGGACAAAACTAACTTCGCATTTTTTTAAAACTAACTTAACTTATTTGACTAACTAAATTTAGTACGGGCATACCCCCACTAGGGGTAGTCCGTACGGAGCTTAACTAAAACTTTAACTTTATACTTGACTTCACTTTTACTACCTACTTCTTATCAAATATTTTTCTAAATTTTTTCTCCCCATTATTAGGAAAATTTCTGTATATATACCATATAATAATAATAAAATATAATATTAAATATTTCATTATTTTATTTCTTTTAAAGCAATAATAACTTTTATTATATTATGTAAGAGCAGAATAGTTTCTTCATAATGTATAAAAGTTTTAATTTTCTTAAAATGTTAAATAAACTTTTAAATTTTATTCTGGAGAAAAGCCAAATAATATTTTGTTTAAATTTAATCTCCCAGAAAACAAATAAAACATAAAAATATTTTATTATATGGCTAAACATTTTTACTATTCTTTTTATCTGGTTAAGATACCTAATAGGTGTATCTTTTACCAGTTAATTTTTTCAAAAGTAATGTCAAACTCTAAAATGTCCATCAGACATTTCATTTTTAATTTTTTCAGTTTTCTAACGAGTTTATAAGTTTTTAGGTAAACTGTTTACCACATTTTTGGTAAACTATTTACCACATTTTTGAGACGCAACCATTGGCCCAGTTCTCGTCTGGCGTCTTGTTAAGATTTTATTTTATTGCATTAAAATGATTTCAACCGAGTGCAAATGAACCTTTGTTTATAGATTGAAAGCTTTGTATTGTAAGTAACTTAATATTAAATATTTCATTATTTTATTTCTTTTAAAGCAATAATAAATTTTATTATATTATGTAAGAGCAGAATAGTTTCTTCCTAATGTATAAAAGTTTTAATTTTCTTAAAATGTTAAATAAACTTTTAAAGTTTATTCTGGAAGAAAGCCAAATAATATTTTGTTTATATATATACCAAGTTGAACGTAGTATTTTGATGACTTAGCACGCTGTTGACCCTGAATAAAATAATATGACCTAGACTTTGTTATTGTTTAGTGTCAAAGAACCTTGCACTATATTTTTGATTATTTGTTTTAATTTTTTGGATGTGATTTCTTTAATGCCGAAATAATTAAATAAATATTAAAATTATTAAAACTCATATACCCCCTATACAGGGTGTTCACAATATCATCGACGTATTCTGTTAATACGTAATACGCTTAACTTAATAAATAACAAGCTTTTAACAGATAAATTTATTATTATATTATACTGCATTATTTAAACAATAAAATTTTTTAAGCATTAAAAACCAAGACTTATTTTTAAACAGATTATGCATAGGATTTCAATAGGAAAAGGAGCAGTTTGGATTTAGACAAAATTAAAACAGTCGTGTCATCACCCATAAAGACTTAATAATTTTTGTACAAACATATAATAATAATATGTTAAAAAAAGCGATTTAATAAAAAAATTATATTCTTTTTAAAAAAATGTATAAATATTTGGCAGAAACCCTATACGACTAATTAAGGAAACAGTGGCTTTCTTGGGTTTTGTTTCACCCCATGCAGAAAGACGAAATATTGCTGCCCTTTAATGGTTTAAATAAAATTTAAGAGCAAAAAGACCCCATTTTTTCAATGCTGCCCCACACTGGTTTTGAAATTTACTGAAACAAGGCTTTCTTAACCAAAATGCCGCAAATAAATCCTTTATTTCTCAAAATTTCGCCCCCTAATTTGTGCCGCCCCGTGCGAGTGAACCTGCTGCACTTTCGCCAGAAAGCCTCTGTACGAAAATACTTTTTTTAACCAAACGAAAAAAATTCTATATTGGTATGTGTGTCTTATTTAAAAAAAATATTGTAAAACATTTTCTAAACCAAATATTGTCTAAACAATAAGTTACACTTTTCTTAAAAGTAAGAATTAATGACAAAAAAGGTTTTTACAAAAAACGCCTCAGTTTTATATCCACACTGCCTAAATATTTGCCAAATCACGACCGACTTTTCAACAAACAAAAAATCTGTCACACGTATTAAAGGTCCCCCAAATAAAAAAGCCTATTAACAAATAACAAAAACGGCTTACATTTGCCAACTAACTGTAAACATGTGCTGTAATGGATTTTAATGAACCCTTTTTATTAGTGACCGTAAACAAGAGGTTTAGAGTATGTTTTTGTTACTGTCGTAAATAATGTCGTAACGTATATTTCAATATAACGATAATATTATTTTTGTATAATAAGAGCTCCATTAAACAAATAATTTAATGTATTTTTATTTCTTTAAGCAAAAAAGTTTATATTATGTACTAAAATTAATCGTTTTCAAGAAAACTAAGAAAATAAAAAATTAGTCGTAAATTATTAAAATGTTCCAAACATTTTGCAACGTTGCAACACAATAGGGATACGAGCGCACGAGGACAGCACGTAAGTTAGCATACTTGTGAATCTTAAAAACCAGCGATAATTGACATAAAGTAAGTTAATAATTTTTAATGTAACCTTTTACATATAGTTAAAATTTGTTAAAATACAGAAGGTGTTAAATTAAAATGAAAAAACTAACTTCAGAATAAAAATTATGTTTTGAAGGCACCTTGTATATTAACAAATACTGCTAATAGGAGGAGAGTCCAAATATTCATTTTTTAATTTAAGTTTTGTTTTTGTACAAGAGCAAAGTAATTTTGTGTATAAATACTGTTGGGACAACCTGTATGTACAGTGCATTGTTAAGTAATGAAGATTACACAAAACAATGTTATAAACTTACTTTTTTAATTGCACACCCTGTATATATATATATATATGAGTTTCTGAAATATGACCAAATCTACAGCCTAAGCTTAGTCCTAAAAAAGATGGTTAGATCAATATATATTTTGTTATTAAAATTGTTTTGTGTAATTTTTATAACAGAAGAAACTTAATTAGTCACTCTTCAAGTTGATTTTTGAATCATTTTTTAAAGTTAAGAAACAAAAAGTTATATACATTTAAAATGTAATTAAGTTGTAAACTGTAAAATAAATTAACGCTTTTAAACATTTTTCTATATTATTATTATTTTTTAATATTTGTAATAATTTCTTTTTAATTATTTAAAAGAGTTTTTGTCTGCTTTATTTAAAATTTATAATGAAAAACGAAGTTTAATTTAATTTAGCTCGGATTTTCGGGCGTCCTGTGATAAAAATGTTTAATTTGCATTTTAAGGTAAATTGATGGACAGAAAGTGCGTTTTGAAATATATACTACTATAGAGTGTTATCGCCACAAGGATAATTGTAATACATAGAAAAGTTCAGAGCCTTACATATACTTTAAATTACTTTGATATCTTGACTAGGAAACATATTTAAAAATTAATAACACCACAAACATAAATGTTAAAAAGGTGAGCCAATTTTAATAATAAAATTATGCTTGGCTGTAGGCTTCGTCACAGTAAGAATGAGAATCTAAATGAGTGCCAAGTTCAGTACAAAATCCTAATATGAATAAGATCCTAAAGTAGGTAAAGTTACGCTACTTATTTAAAAATATTTTTTAACTCTGATTAACGGCACTACATTTTCTTTAACGTTAAAAATAACAGTGCGCATTGCCTCCAAGTCCGGGCAATATAACGGTTGTTTATTGCCCGGGCAGGTTTTTGTATAAAGACACCACCTATTTTTTGGACTTAATTTTGTTTTTATATTTTTATTATGTACCAAATATGTACAGTAATTAATATATTAATATAGTTTTAAATATCTACTTGTTAAGCTAAATTTATAGATTGATGTTTGCGTTACTGATGGCAGTTTGACGTCTCGGTTTCTTATATGGTATATAAAAACGTTAAGCAGAAACGTCAATCTATAAATCCATTTTAACGGTTTAAACGCTACAATAAAAAAATTGTATAGTGTGCCCCCAAGACCCCCTTATTTTTTAACTTTTTTTTTAAATCTGTTCCTACGCTTACACACAATTACCGAGCTAGATATTAAATTTTACCTTTTTAATAGGTCATCTGGAAGTGATCTAAGTTTTGATCTATACCGGGTGCCCACGAGATTACCAGCAGCCCTGTTATTTTCTTGAAAAGTGTTACACAATTTTAAAATTTTAATCGGATGTGGTTGAATAGAATACAGATTTCGGATGTTTCAGATTTGATGTGGCACATTCGGTTCAACCGGACGTGCTCTTAACTTTGCTATTTTAACCATATAATATTCCAAAAATCTATTCTACAGGCAATTTCAAGAATATGCAGCAATGTTTAGGGACTTTCGGTTAAACCAGGTGTAAAACATAAAATTTGAAAAATCAAAAATTTGCATCCTACTTAACCATATAAATCATCAAAATTTTAAAATCCTGTAACACTTTCGTGGGCACCCGTATGTCAGTCAGTCAGTCAGTCGAAAATTGACGACTTTGGGACCTTCATATCTTTATAGCCGTTTATGCTACTTCAGAAAATTTGCGCCTCTGGTTTTTTATGAACATAATTAAACACACGTTGTTTCATATCTTTACGTTAAATAGTTTTTGAGTTATGGGAGGGGAAGTGGCAAGTGCTTCGTGTAATATTACACTCGGCGCTGTAGCCAACTCCTTTGCTTGAACTCGGCTTGACACGCAGCCACTTGTCTAAATATAAAGTTAATTTTATTTTAATTTGTTTTAATAAGAAACCATGCGCAACTTTGCCTCAATTTATTCAACCCTGTATCTCTTACAGTGCCTAAGACTCTTATGGTGACCCTTGAATATGTAACAGTTTAAGTATGAAGGAATTCTGGCCGGTTCTAGTTGCAAAATACACAGGTATTAACAGTTTTTATTTTTTTCATTTGTTACAGTTTGACAACTGGCTGATGATTGATTGATTTTATGTGTAAGCATCCACTACTTTTCAAGGTGTAATGCGCTTGTACAGGAATTTTAATTATATTTTTTACTCTAATACAACGGTAACAAAATAGAAAAGAAAAGTTTTATATATTTTGATCTATGATCTTTTGAGCATAACCAAAGTACCAATAAACATAAACAAAATGTAATTAAAAAAATTAAAAGGTAAACTTTTTATTAATGAAACACTTTGTATATTATATCACCATAAAATAAGTGTTGAATTAAGCCCAAGTCGCCTGGATTACAGGCAAAAACTCTGTCCACTCTACCACCAAGAAAGACACATGGTGATCACATATCCAGACAGGTCGGTAAATAGAATCAATGGACTATTGTTAATTGTATAAAACTCGGTTTGTTAAATGTCATGTTCATTTACTATTATTTTTAAAATATTGAATGTTGACAACAATAATTTTAACAGTAATTAGTAGGTAGGTTTAGGCTAATTGTTTAATTCTGCTTTTAGAGCTGCTTTTACACTTATGTCAAATAAGTTGGATTAAGTTTACCTTGAATAACTTTGATAAAGTAAAACAAAAAATTAGATATTAAAGAAATTTAATCAATTCAAGTTGCCTTGTGAAATTTGTTTGTAGGATAGAAACACATTCTTTTTTTTATCAAATACTTGATGCAAAACTTCAAAACCACCAACCCAATAAATTGAAATTGACAATTGGTAACTGGGACAACTACTTTACCTTAATTTTATCGTGATTGGTGTGGTGTCTGGTTTTACCTTGATATTTGCTTCAAAGAAGTTTGTTAAATATTTTTTATTTTACACTTACGTCTTCAAACAAATTGTATCAAATATTTAATTAATCAATTATTTGATATAAATCATCAATATCAAATCAATAAAATAAAATACTTGATGCAAAACTTCAAAACCACCAACCCAATAAATTTAAATTGACAATTGGTAACTGGGACAACTACTTTACCTTAATTTTATCGTGATTGGTGTGGTGTCTGGTTTTACCTTGATATTTGCTTCAAAGAAGTTTGTTAAATAATTTCTTATTTTACACTTATGTCTTCAAACAAATTGTATCAAATATTTGATCAATCAATTATATGATAAGTGAACCAGCTTTAGGTAGCGTTACGTGAAAAATAACCGGGATTATTGATAAAGGTCTATTTGTTTTTAAATAAAATTAATATGAAAACCCAATATAAACACAAACTTCTCTGCTGTGATATGATAACAAAAAAATATATACCTTTATTTTTCGAAACAATTTGTCAAAGTAATTTCTGGTTTATAAACATATTTTGTTAACAATATTGTTTTCTAATAGGGATTAAGGCGTTTATAATATGTGTCATTAAAATACTGCGACTAAATATGAAAGTAAAAAAATGTCTGTTTTATTTTTTTATGCTTTTTGGTTTGCACAAAAAAAATTTTTCTTCCCATAAGAAAAAATTAAGGTTTCTAAAGTAAATTTTGTATCTGTATTTTTTTTTTAATTTTTATTATATTTTATTGTTAAATTACAGTTCATGCAAAAATATCTGCCTTTTTCCTAAATATAATTAAGGACAAAATAGAAAGCTACCTCTATCTATCTGTTTACCAAATAAGAACTGTTTTATATTAAAGATAGTATTTAAACAAAGGTATTACCATAGAAATGCCTAAAAATATATTTAGGGCTATAACCAACTTAACAAAAATAGGTTTTAACACTTGTGAGTGACAGTGTGTAATGTCAATTTTTATTTTTTAATTTTTAACTATATAATAGTATCATTATATTATATTTTTATTCTTTAAATTTTAAATAAAATTTTTGGTACATTCTGTTTTGTTTTGCCAATATATAAGGTGTGTCAAAAAATTAGGTTATTCTTTAAAATTAAATATAACCTTAACCATATTTTTTAGGTACGCCATGGGCGGTACCTTTGTTTAATTTTTTAATATAAAACAGATTTTACCCCGTTAGCAGATTGGTAAGAATAATTTTTGGTAAATGTTTATATACATAGATTTTTTTTTATAAATTTAGCTCGAAACTACTCTTTAAATTTTTATACAATTTTTACACAGAATTATAAAGCACTCTGTATATATATATTTTTTAGTATATATATTTTAAATATAAAAATGTAATTATTATATGCTTTTACTAAACTTGCTTCTTCAGTTTTCCCTATTATCTACATAAATTTAAGAGATATACACACTAAACTAGCTTGACAGCTATAAACAAATCTTCTAATCAATCTTGAACACTAAATCAGTTAGTGTTTGGTCCTAAACCTTTTAGAAATTAGGTCAGTCATCAAGCAAAGTGGCTTATCTTAAATTGTCTTGACGGAGTTTCATTTTTGTCGTTAAAGTTTTAAACAATATTTTCTACTTAATTTTTAGTGTTATTATACTATAATATAAAAATTAGAAGAGCTTGTAACAACAATTGCTAAGTAAAGTGCTTACGAAATTACTGGAAAGCTTGCTATTTTCTTTACTATGTTTTTAAAATTTTAGTTGATTGTGTGGATAAATAGGATGCTCATTTCTAATATTTCAACACTAATGTGGCAATTTCGCTTTAATCTAAAGTGCCGCATTGTAACGAAGCACTCTGTTTATTGAAAAAAGAGATTTTCCAAAAAAAGTTAGTAGTTTAAGAATAAGCCACATGCTCCTATCTGTTTACCGGATAAAAACTATTTTATATTAGACATAGTATGTAGTAAACAAAGGTATTTCCATATGGTTGTCTACAAAATTATGGCCAAGGCTAATATTTAATATAAAAAAAAATTACCTGAAAACTTTTTATACATTGCGTGTACTCATTTTTTATTTTTTTACTTTACATCACAGTACCAATTTATCAATAAAAATATTTTTTCATATTTAAATAATAAAGCCATATAAATAATTATTAGACTTTTTGGTAAATTCTATATTAAAGAAAAAAATAATTAGCCCTAGAATGTAGAAAATAGGAGTTGCTGAGAAAGACACATGGGGATCACACATCCATACAGGGTGTTCCAACGGAAACTGTTGCGATCAATTTCTCAAAAAGTAGGCTTTGAAGTTTAGTTTAGTTCAGTTTAACCACTTCCGGTTATATCGGAAGTTATTGTCAAGTTTTCTATTTTAAATGGAACACTCCATATATAATTTAGTTTTTAGATTTTTCATAGCATTCTAAACATAAAGTATGAATAGTATTTAATAATATACCGCTTTTGACTTGTTTTAAATTTTATGTCAAAAATGACGTTTGCAGGACATTACATAACCATCAATTTTTTCTAAACAAAAGCCTTTAGTATGACCAGACTAACCAGAACTAACCAGAACTTCTTAAGTAGACTGTAATTATATTTTCACAATTACTAAATACAGGGTGGTAAAAATAATCCTTAAAAATTATTACAACAAAAACCTAAAAAGTCAATTTTTTCAAATGGAAACCCCATATTTTCTTACCTTATCCCATTAAGAATCAAAAATACAGGTAAGTTTGTAAAAGAATGCCTATTCCAAAAATGTGTAGTTATCGAAATTACAATTTATATATCTATTCTAACAATGCTTTTAAGTACGGCTTAGTTTAGCTTCTAGTTTGCCCGGACCACGAAACGTGGCGCCAAAGCCAACTACACCGTACCTACCCGTACTTACATTGTTAAAATAGATACATATTTAATGTTTATATTTCAAGAAGTATAAAATGTTGGACTGGACTAGAAAAAGATGGGGTTTTTATTCGAAAAAATTGACTTTCAGGTTTTTGTCAATATAACTTTAAAGATTATTTTAGACTACTCTGTATTTATTGATTGTGAAAATAATAATAAGGTTTATTTAAGTAGTTCATTTCCTACAAGAAACCCAACCCTAACTCATATTAAAGGTTTTTTAAAAAAGTTTGATGGTTACGCAATGGCTTGCAAACGTTATTTTTGACATAAAATTTAAAATAATTCAGGAACGGTTGGACGTAGGTATAAAACACTACATAAAAATTGTGTTTAGAATTTTACGCAAAATATAAAAAATAAATGGTATTTAGGGTGTTCCTGTTAAAATAGAGAAGTTGATATTGGAACTGATAGAACCGTCAAAATATTTTAGTTGTATGTCCCCCACTGACTTTAAATTATTGCCAAATTTTTAAATTGTTTTAAAGCCTTTTTGAGAAATCGATCGCAGCAGTCCTTGGTGGGACCCCTGTATAGGTCGGTAAATGAAAACAATACACAATTTTTAATAGTATAAAACCCAGTTTGTTGGTGTTATGTTTATTTACTATTATTTTAAAAATATTAAATGTTGACAACAATATTGTCAGTAGTAATTAGGACTAAGGTTTGGGCTGACAATAATTGTTTATAGTTTAATCTGCTTTTAAGGTAGCGTTACATAAAAAGTGACCAGGATTATTGATAGAGGTCTATTTGTTTTCAAATAAAATTTAAATAAAAACCCAATATTAACACAAACTTTCTCTGCTGCAATATGATAACCAAAAATATACATATACCTTTATTTTTTTAAACCATTGGTTAAAGTAAAATAATGGTGGACATTTTTTTAACAATATTGTTTTTTAAAAGGATTAAGGCGTTGACAATACCTATGTACCATTAAAATACAGCAAGTAAATATGGAAATAAAAACCAATTCTGTTTTGTTTTTAAAAATGCTTTTTGGTATGCCGAAAAAGTTTTTTAATTTAATATATATTTAAAAAGCAAAATTTATTCATTAATGCTTTTGCAAAAATAGCTGTTTTTTTCCTATATACTGGGTGACCCAATTGTCCAAGAAAGTCCAATATTTCTGTTCTTTAACGAGATATAACAGAAAGTTGTATATAAAAGTTGTAGGGTTTTTAAACGTGCATGTTCCAAAAATATTTTAATGCCTATAGAGTATCAAAAAAAGTTATGGCTAAGTAAGTAAGTAGGCAAGTAATTTTTTTTATTGTAACCCCATTTTTGTTTACGAAATCGGATTCAGCATAAAATTTTGCGTTTTGTATATTTTTTTAACACTCGTAGCGATGTTGCCGTCCTATTTATAATTTACTAAAACTTTCGTAAAAAACAGGTTACCCGAGAATTAGGTAAAAACGGAAATAAATGAGGTAATAATAATAGTTAGCTAGATGTTTTAACACATTCAGGATCATAAAATAAATTCCTGTATGAAAATTTACTACATCTTGTACAGGCTATTTCTTATAGCAAGGCTAATATCCTAATATTTAAAATGCTAAATCTTATTTTTTGAATGAAACACTCTGTATACTAAGCAATATATAGATTTAAGAATTAAAAAAGATAAGGTTCTTTATCGATTTCTATATGAAAATGTAAGGTTTTTCAATATTTAAGGTTTTTGAAAAAATCATGACAAATATTTTTTTGATAAAGAAAAACTTTGGTATGGAACACCCACTATATTTGTCAATATTCCTTAAATTTTATCTTCGGATTATTTCGTTGCGAACTAGTGTAATTTATATTTACACGTTTTTTTCTTTTATTTGTACATTTTTTAAATCTTTTATATTAACTTACGTACCATTAATATATAATTTTTGGTAGATTTATAGAGGTGACAGGGACAGAAAAAGCAATTTAGAATCAAGGTTATAAAAGCAAATTGCCCGTCTACTTTACTGTACCTATAAATTGAATTTAACGATTGATCTCAATATTTAATGCAATTAAATAGTAAGTGAAACAAAGTTCCTAAAATGAAGTAATAAGGGTTTTATTGTAACAATAAAGCAGTTTTTAATTACCTTTTGTACTAGGTGATTTAGAAATTAATATTTCTAGAAGGTAAAAAGTATTCGGTCTTTTATTTTAGATAGTTTTATTGGGGGTATCTCAAAAACCGTAAGGAATATCAGCATTCTAATATACGACTCCCGATTTTTTTATTTTTTTTTGAGAAATCAACTGTAATATACACAGTTTATGGCTATTGCGATCTATCTCGGAGGTACGGGGTGATTTTTGATTTTCTTAGCAAAGATGAGTTGGTTGATATGGTTTTTGCACTTGGTGAAAGTGAAAAAATTGTTTTCTGGCTAGCAGTAATTACGCGGCTCGTTTTCCAGAGCGAAGAGCTAATGACGAAAAGTGTTTAAGGTGACTTCTTGCAAGATTTGTTGAGACGGGAAGCGTAACCTATAAGAAAGAAACTCGGTCAAAATCCGCTACTTACGAGGAAAATGAATTGCTTGTGTTGTTATCAGTAACTGAAAATCCTCATGTAAACCAAAGACAACTGGAGGAAACAACAGGAATAAGCGATACGTTAGTTTAGCGAATTTTAAAAAAGAACAACTTTCACGCTTACCATATTCAGTTACATCAAGCATTACTGGAGATAGATTTTCAAAATCAAACAACTTCTTGTGAATGGGCAAGAAACAACTTGCAAGAAGATCCTTTATTTTTTAATTACGTTATATTTTCAGATAAAGCGACATTTCATAATTGAGGTTGTGTCAATAGACATAACTTTCATTATTATTCTTCTGAAAACCCACGAATCATAAGACAAATTGATCGTCAACATCAATGGTCCGTAAATGTTTGGGGCGGAATTGTTGGAGAATATATAATAAGCCCCCATTTCTTTGAAGGTCATTTAAATGGCGCTATGTATTTGAAGTTTTTGCAGCACGAATTACCAAGGCTATTTGCTCATCTGCCCCCACAGATCCGAAACAGAATGTGGCTCCAACAAGATGGAGCACCACCTCATTTTTCACGGGATGTTATAAACCATTTGAATCAAAATTTTGGCAATATGTGGATTGGAAGTAACGGACCTGACGAAGCTTGACTTTTTTCTTTGTGGTTATGTTAAAGGGCAAGTATATTAGGATCCACCAACAATTGTGATGAATATGCAAGATAGAAAAAGGCAGGCATTTGGTCAGGTTTCTCCGCAAATGCTGCGTGAAGTTGAAAGAAACTTTGAACAGCGTGTTAATTTATGCTTAGACCAGAACGGAAGGCATTTTGAACATTTATTTTTGTTGGTTATTATTACAGTATTTTTGATTTTTTTTAGCAAATAAATTAAATTATTATCTAAAAATAGTTTTAAAGGGCGATATGTGTAAGTAACACAAAATTAAAGACAGATAGAGACTTTGAGTCTATTACCAAAATTGTTTATTTACTAAAGTTTTATTAGACTAAATAATAATATACAGGGTGTTCCATTTAAAAAACCGAAAAAAAACCGATTGAATTTTTGACTATTGGGAGGCGATTTTTGAGCACCCTGTATGTCAAAATTCGCCTAAAATTATAGAAAGGTATCTTTGACCCTCTACAATCAGATTTAACTCTTTTTGGAGACAGTAACCTTTTCATCGACTTGGGGAAATTTTCTCTTTATCGATGTTTTTTCATATTTTTTTTTAAGAAAATTTAATTTTCTTAAAAACTAATAACTTAATAAGTCTAATCACATAATTGTACACATGTATAGACAAACATAAGGGACTCCCAAATATATAAAAATATTTGGGTGTTTCGTTTAAAAAAATTGATCAAATTCTAGTAGGGCAAATTTGCGTACCCTATATATATAAACAAAATATTTTCCAAAAATAGACTTTTATCTCTTATTAATAAACCACTTTAAACAAAATCTCTAACTTTCATAGTTAAGGCGCTGTAGAAGCCCGACGCACTAATGAAGCACCCTGTATAGCTTAAAAAATAAATATTTACCTAGTTTTTTTAAATATTTAGTTTTACTGCTTTCAATATACTAATAATAAATAGCATAAATAAGGGATGAGTTCAAAAAATAGTGTTCATTTTAGAAAACTACTTTTGTTTTTTGTTATTTTAAATACGCTATAATATACATACATATACATATTTATTTTAGTTCGATTTACTTTTTTTCTGTAATAGTGGTTTTTGTGAGAAATTTAAATTTTTATAAGAGAAAGTAGGTTAAATAGAATTACTTTAAAATATAATAGTTGTTTTTTAATAAAATAATAATTTGGGGGAGCTAAATAAAAAAAGTATAGGAAAATAATGTTTTGTCATTCCGGTCTTCTATAAAAAGTCCACCTAATGGAAAATGCTAATTTTGGTAAAATAAAAATACCTACTAACATGTATTTTTTAAAAACTTAAACAGGGCTTATAGACATAAATTAAAATATAGAGAGTGTTTCATAGGAAAAAACATAAGTTGGAAAATTTTCTCAGAAATGGCTTAACATAAAAAACTACTAATAACATAACAATATTTTACGGAAATAACCACATAAATAACCTATTGGATGGTCCATTTGTTGGGTATACGCCTGGAAAGAATGGGACCGCTTCGGTCCTGGTCCCGGGGTATACGAGCTGACCCTGTTCAGCCCTATTGACCCCTATGAACTGGCCGGTCGCCTAAATCGAAATAAAGAAAAACCTCCTAAAACCCAAAAAATCTGAATAAAAACTACGTTTCGGTGGCAAGTTTGAAACCGTTGTCAAGTTAAAATTTAGTTAAAAATAAAATAAAAATAACTAATATTTAAATTAAAAATGATTAAAATGTTATGCTTTGTTAGTATTGCAAACTGAAAATAGTTTGACATTTGTGTCGTGAGTTACATAAGTGGTTTATCATTTTTAATTTAAATATTAGTTAATTTTTATTTTATTTTTTAACTTAATTTTAATTTGACAACGGTGGCACTACATTTTGGCACCGAAACGTCGTTTTTAATTAGAATTTTTGGGTTTTTGGGGGTTTTCTTTATGTTGTTTCAGGCGACCGGCCAGTTCATAGGGGTCAATAGGGCTGAACAGGTCAGATTGTATACCCGGGACCAGGACCGAAGCGGTCAAATTCTTTCCAGACGTATACCCAACAAAAAGAGCATCCAATAAATGAATCCGCCTTACCAATATAGAGCATATCTTCAATTCACAAATAACCTATTTAAAAAAATTTCATATAAAAATAGGCCAAATTTTGAAATCACCCTGTGTAGCTCTGAAATGGATTCGCAATAGCCATAAACTGTTTTAACTACATTTTTAAGAGATCGAAAGACCTATATTAGATTTTTATATTTCTTCTTCCGGTTTTCGAAGTACCCTGTAAAACCATCAAAAATGAAACACCCACTACTAGACTAGCAGAAATAGATTTTAGTGATATAAATAAAAATGTCTTTAGACGTATTACACCTATAGTTTTAAGCCAATTAGAGGCTGTTCTTTTGATCACCATTAAAACTTAAAATAAACCTACATATTTTTAAAAAATATTTATTTTCATGGTGCTATAAAAAAACAATAAAATGTGTTTTATTTACCTTGTATATCCTTAGACTTTTTTAAAAAACTAAACTGGTAATACAGGCCATCACAAATTTAAGGGCCACCATTAGGATTAGAAGGAGGGCGACGAACTTTAGGACCTCACTGTATGTATATTCATACATAAGTACATATTTATCGTTCTTCTACCGCAATAATCTATTTTTATATTTTCCATTAATTTTTCCTGTTTTCCATATCCACGAATAATTCGTAATGATTATTATGCGAACTGACAGAGGCAGATGAAGCAATTTAAAGGCAAAAGAGTTCAAACGCAAATCGTCTGTTTGTCGTAACTTCCATATAAATTGAAATTTCCCTTGGTTTTAATATGAATCCTGATGGAGTTTGGGGACAATATTAGAATAAACGACAAACAATAGCATCGAACATGTGTGTCACTGGATTACTTGCCTGGATTGTGCTATCCACTGGAATAATTTCAAATATTCAAATAAGCATATAAAGTAGAATCCAAAAAATAAAAATATTTGAACTTAACTTTTACTAAAAATTAAATATTATTATGCTTTTCTAAATCAAAACTAGAACCTTCATTAACATACAGGGTGTTTTATTTTTATTAAAGACTCGCCTCCTAAAGTTTGTCGGTAGATCTATTTTACTTTCTGTAAAACAGGCTTAGTTTTTTTATTTATATTCATATTTTAGCAACTTTGTAGTGGTACAAAACGGCCGATTTTTGTTGTGGGCGGCATCTTTGTTACTCTAATTGTGTATATTTTTTATTATTAAATTCCAATTGTTTTTTAAAAAAATATACATGGTGGCCCAATTGTCCGAGAAATTTCAATAATTTTCTTGTATAACGAGATAGGACTAATACTTAGCTGAGTGTTTTAAAACACTAAGAACAATAAAATAAATCCCTGTAAGAAAATTCACCAGATCTAATACAAGATATTTCTTATAGCATGGTCAAAATGCTTAATCTCATATTTTTTTATGAGACACTCTGTATATTAGGTCATTTTAAAATTTTAGGAATAAAAATAAGGTAAGTTTCTTAAGCGATTGGCATACCAAAAGATACGTTTTTTAGATTCATGAGGATTTTGAAATATTTGTCGCAAGCATTGTTTTAATAAGGAAGAACTTTGATATTTTAAATGGAACACTCAGTACATTCCTATTATGTTTTTTTAATGCAATATAAACTTTAGTTATTTCTTAAAATAAAGCATTTATTGACCTCGATAAATTCGTTCCTTTTGAAGATCACCATAGCTTATGTGACAAAATATGGCCATTCAAATCTTAAAATTATGTTATATATCCAATATATCTTTAGCTCTAAGCTATAGGCACAAGTTTAATGTCGAATATAAAATTGACACTATTATCTACTATTTTTAGATTTTGATGGTCATATTTCCGAAACTATAAGAAATAGACATATTAAATGTGCTATTTTCTTAAAGCTCTTTAAAATATCTATCTAATGGTGATGCAATATATAAAGTGCTTTATTTTAAAAATGCCAGTTTACTATTAAATTCTTAAGTATGGCCATATTTCTGAAACTAATTAAAATTAGATATATTACATACAGTTTTTTTTAAAGCTTTTTAAGATGATGATATAATATACAGGGTGTTTAAAAAAGTATTTTTTATAATAAATCCAAAACCCGATGTTTAATTGTTTTTCTGTAAGCAGCACGTTAATCAGCGGAAAAACTACTAAAACTTTGCTAATTTAACCGACTTTGTATCTTCAATAATAAGGAAATTAGCAATAGTGCCGACTTAGAAAGAAGAAAGAAAATCATTGGTGAGAAACCTAATAATTTATAAATAGACTCTATATGCATATTTATTTTTCTTATAGATATTGATCTTTTTTTATCCTTTAGTGCCGCGGTAGTAAAATTTAAAATCTTAAATAAATAACCCTCATTACGCAAAACAAATATTTTTGCGCCGTTAAATAAATTTTAAGCTTTTAAGTTAATCCTATCTTGAAGTAATGGGCCATTTTCGTTGGTATAACTTATCCGCTTGGCAGTTTTTGCCCGCGAATAAATTTAAGAAGAAGAATAGACCGGCATAATTTACAAATGGCGAAGGAAATTATGCAGAACGGCGGTAAACGTTTTTATTACCGTAGGCCTAATGAAGTGAAAAAGAAAATCGCTTATGTTGGACATTTTTAAAAGTTTAGCGTAGTTTAATGTTTACTTTCTATACAGGCTGTCCAGGAATATGTGGGCAATTTATCGAATTTACATAGGACACATAAAAATATTGTAACAAATTCCTATAAATTCTTTGCCTAAAGTCCCTATTTACAGAGATATGTACCCTTAAAAAAGGTCACTAGAAATCGGTTTTTCCTAAACTTTAATAATGCTATATGTATATTTTTTTTTTTTAATATGATAAATACTGGTTAGGACTCCTTAAAATGGTGTGCTTGTAAATATTTGCATTCGTTATATTGCCAGAGGCGGACTAACCCTTACACAATAGCCCTAATTATTTTTACATCCTGTAGAATAAATAAATTAAAACTGTATTTTTAAATATCTTAAACTGTTACCTAAAAACAAGGTTATTTTGTCCAATATTAATAAAATCTATCGTTTTCAAGAAAAACAACTTTTTGTTTAAATAGAGTTTTATTTAATAATAATTTAGTTTAACCCTTTAATTATTAGATTATAAGTGTGTGTGTGTGTGTATTTGCGTTTTATGGCACTGGATAAAACCAACTGGCCAGCTTCCCCTTTTTTTTTTTTTGACATTGTTCAGGATCACTGAGATAGCGGGATATTTTATTACAATTTTATTGCTTAACTCTACTTGTACTACTCTAGAGGACTTGATGATACATGTAATTTATGTTTAAATATATAAATATATATTTATATGTATTTTTTTTTTTTAGCTTATATTTTTTTGCTTTGTTTGTTTTTTTTTTCACTTTTTCTTCGTATTTTTTCTTACTTTTCTTTTTTATTTTTTGAACACATCTTTTAATATTTATTTTAATTATATTTTGTCTTTTTGTTTTTTTTTTTGTTAATTATAATTTTATTTTTTCTTTTATAATGTAACTATACAATATCTTATACACTAATACATTACTACAGCTAATAATTGTGTGAATGTTACACGGTAATTGTACAATGTTACTTAAGCTTTTATAAAGCTGATTGACATTCACGGTATATCTAGAACACCCCAGAATGTGATGATCTAGGTCACCTATTTCTCCGCATTCACACAAGTTGTTTTCTTTTATTCCTATCCTATTAGCATGTTTAGGAAACAATGCATGTTGACATCTAATTCTAGCTATACATCTTACAAAACTTCTATTAGTTTCCCCACAATACCAAGGTTGGTTACTTATTTTAGGAAATATTTGTTTATAATTCATTGCCTTATTACTGTTATCAAACAGATCCTGCCATTTTGTATGTATTTTTCTTTTTGTTAAACTAAAGATATCTAAATGTGGAATAAAGAAATTCTCAGAAAAGGTATCTATTCGAGTGGCTTCTTTTGCTAGTCTATCCACTATTTCATTTGCTTGTATGCCTATGTGGGCTTTAATCCACACAAATGTTACTCTTTTGTTCTGTTTTTTAGATTATGATAGCTACTGATAATGTTTGATATTATATAATTAGCCGGAGCTGTTTGATGCCAATTTTGAAGGGCTTGTAAGGAGCTTTTACTATCTGAAAAAATTACAAAATCAGAACTTACATTTAATTTTGAACAGTACTGGAGAGCTTGAAAAATAGCCCATAATTCAGCCGAGTATATAGAAGAGCCATTAAATAGCCGATATTTTTGAAAATATTTTAAGTTTTTATGATAAAAGGCACAGCCGGTATTATTATTTAAAACAGAGCCATCGGTATAGATGTGTTCTGCATTTGGCCAATTATTTTGTATTTCTTCTAGTATAGTGCTTTTAATTGTCGAAGGATTTTTATTTTCATAATTTTTAATTACTATTTGTATGTTGTTTCTAAACATTTCCTTATCTATTCGAAAATATGGCCAATCGGAAGATGAAAATATTTGAAGTTTTAGATCAACGATCCAAATATAGCTATTACATAATAAAGGGGATTTTTTTGCTTTCCAGTATCTGTGAGTAAGGTTACATAAACTTAGATTATATATGTTGTTAAGAATGCTACTATTTTTAAAAATAAATTTTAACATGAGCTTGTCGCTGAGATATTCTCTTCTTAAATATAATGGGGGTTCGGCGTTGTCCGATTCCATGGCTATTATTGGAGTACTTTTGAGATATCCGACGCATAGCCTTAGACATTTATTTTTAATTTTTTCTATTTTATTAAGATGAGTATCTGCTGCTGATCCATAGAATTGGCACCCATAATCCAGAATAGATCTTACATAGGCTTTGTAAAAAAGTAAAGATATGTTGGGATCGGATCCCCATTTTTGATGTGAAAAAACCCTCAGTATGTTTATGCCATTTTCTGCTCTCTTGATTAGGTAATGAATATGGTCTTTCCAAAGAAGTTTCTTATCCAGAAAAACTCCTAGATATTTTATAGTATTTTTATAAGGAATTTCCATGTCATTCATTATTTTAATTGTGTTGGGTAATTCAGTCCTTTTTCGTGTAAAAGTGCACATTACAGATTTCTCCTTGGATAATTCTAGTCCATTCTGGTTAAACCAAGAAACAATTTTTATTGCATTTTGTTTTATTTTTTCATTACATGCTTCAATTGTTTTATTTTTATTGTATATGCATACATCATCTGCGAATTGTAGAATTTTTGTATCCTTGTCCAATAATAGTTCCAAATCATAGGTGTATATTATATAAAGAAGAGGACTTAGAATGCCTCCCTGAGGTAGTCCAATGCTGGTAATTCTGCTTGTAGTTAGTCCTTCCTGTGTGCGTATGAATATCGCTCGAGATTTATATAATAATGTGATATGATGAACCAATTGTGATGGAATACCTAATTTAAGCATTTTAGTTGTCAAAATATCATAATTAATGTTGTCATATGCTCCTCGTATATCTATAAAAAGTGCTGAAATACTTTGATTTTCTGTTAAAGCTAACTGGATATCTGTAATTAAAATAGCCAAGACTTCTTGAGTAGAACATCCTCTCCTGAATCCATATTGAGTCTTCGGATACTTGTTGTTTTTTTCCATCCAAAATTCTAATCTATTCTTTAGCATTCTCTCATAGGTTTTAAATAGGCAAGAAGCTAATGCTATTCCTCTATATGACGTAGCTAAATGGGATGGTTTACCTTGTTTTAAGATCGGAACGATGATATACTCTTTCCATTCGCCTGGGATAGGGTGTTCGCCTGTGAATATTGAGTTAAAGATACTTAACATTCGTTTTTGGCGTTTTCTGGCAGGTTGACTAGCATTGAGTATTCAATGTTGTCTTTTCCAGGAGCAGAATTGTTGTTTTTTTTAGGACTCTTTTAAGTTCTGGTAGTTCAAAGCGATCTGTTAGAAATGGGTCCTTATTCTCAAAGAATTGTAAGGTTCTTGTAATTTCATTATCCACTGAAGGTGGCGATAGACCGATATGAAATTCATGAATCCAGGAATCATCCAGACTGGATGGAATTTTATTTTCTTGCCTTCGGTTTTTGTATCCATTTACTTTTTCCATACTTCCTTGATTGGAGTGTTTGAGTTAAGTGAGGTACAGAAATTTTGCCAGTTTTTCTTTTTTTCTTCTTTTATTACCTTCTTAGCCATTGCATCTTGTTTTTTGTAGTTAATTAGGTTATTTAAAGTTGGATTACTTTTATATTGTGCAAATGCTTGTCTTCTTTCTAATACTGTTTGATTACATCTGTCATTCCACCAAAATTTTCCAGTTTTTTTTGGTTTTATGTGTTTGTATAATTGGAATTGATTGTTCTACTACTTGGTTCATTGTAGCTAAAAACTCATTATAATTATTGTTTGTAAGTAGAGAGAATTGATCTATACTTTCTATATAAAACTTGTCCCAATTTGCTTTTTTGTATTCCATTTTTTAGATGGATTGCTGGAGATAAATTTTGGTGTGTGGTTGCAATGCATTATTATTGGTCTATGGTCGGATCCATAGGTGTCATCTAGAGTGTCCCACTCGATTAGTGGCTGCAAACCAGGAGGTACTAGAGTTAAGTCTATTGCCGAATTTTCTCCACCTGATGGATTTAATCGTGTAATTTTGCCGTTATTTAAATACACTAAATTGGCTGCATCGATTGAGTCCAGTAGGGTTTTTCCATAAGTATCATTAGACAGGCATCCCCATGCTTCATTATGGGCATTAAAATCACCTCCTATTAACATTGGATTGTGAAAAAAAGAGAAAAAATTATACCAAGATTGCTGTGTTATTTTTGATTTTGGCTTAATATATAAAGAAACTATAGTTAAATCTAGATTATTTAAATTAATTTTAATTGCCGTGTACAAAATATCATTAAAATTTGGTCCCGTTATCTCAGTGTATTTGATATTTCTTTTTACTAAAATTGCTACTCCTCCTTTTCCATCATGCCTGTCCTTACGTATTACGTTAAAACCAGAAAAGGAAATGTACCTTCCGGGCTTAAACCACGTTTCAGACAAAAGGGCGATGTGCACGTTTTTGTCACTTAAAAGATTTTCTAAATTAGCTTTATTAGAAATTGCCGACCTGCAGTTCCATTGACAAAAAGTTGTTTTATTTATGTTAGCCATATACTATTTAAATGTATTTAATGGGGTAAGTGTGAGTGTGTGTGTGTGTGTGTGTGTGTGTGTGTGTGTGTGTGAGTGTGTGTGTGAGTGTGAGTTTTTATTTACTTGTTTGTGTAAGCTGTGAGTTAATTAAGTTTGTTAAGTCCGATTTATTGATATCAAAAGACTGTTTTTCTTTAAGAACCCTTAACACAGAAAAAACTAATTCTACCATTATGTTTAAGCAGTTATTTTCATTATTTTTGTTAAGTATATTTTTTAAGCCAGATATACCTGCTTGATATATGGGATCGTCTAATACGGGTGTTGTACACTGAGAGAAATTAAACTGGGATAAAATATTATTATGTTCCTGATTTACCGGATTTGGAGATGCAGGTCTACTTCTTTTATAGGGTATTTTACTTTGAGTAAAATGAGTTGGTTGTCTATTAGCAGGTATACTGCTGCGTGTATTTAAATTGGTATTATATATAATATCTATTTCGCTTAAATTAATATCGTTATTACTTTGAGATACAATTGATGAATAGGAAGTTTTGGGGAACTGTTTTTCTGCCTCTTTATAAGTTAGAATTTTTTCGGCCATGGCCACTTTTATTTTTTTTGCCGAGCAAATTCAGCGCATTTTTTGTTTCATTTGTAGCATGACTGCTGTCACAATAAAAACATTTAATTTCTTTTGTTTCGGGACAGTTTTCGATTGCGTGATTTTGCTGGCATTTAAGACACCTAGTTTGACTTTTACACTGTTTTGATGTGTGCCCGTATCTATAACAGTTAAAACAAAGCATTACTCTAGGAATGTAAGCACTAACTGTCAGCCTAACATGTCCCATAGCAATATATTTTGGTAGAGTCTGTGTTTTGAAAGTGACAATTACTGATTTAGTGTTAACATATTCTTTTTTATTGGTTTGCTTATTAACAATTCCCTTTGATATTCTTCGAACTGATAGTACCTCAAAGTTACAATGGTAATCAAATTTTTTTATTTTATTTTTATACTTTCTTCAGACATATCTACTTCTATGCCCGAAATTACCCCTGTCTTACTACTAAGAATTTGGGAATATATGCTTCTAAGTTATATTGAGACAATTTTTTAGAATTTGTTAAGCTGTTGGCCGACATGAAATCTTTAAACACTACCTTGATCCTGTTTTTTCCATGTGATTCTATTTCTTTTATTTTGTTATCTAGTTCGGGGTGGGTGGTAAATAAAATGTCACCTACCTTAATAGCATTAAGTTTACCTCGGAAATCCGGTGAAATATTTTCGATATATACTTGATAAGGAGCAGAATCCTTATTATCATAATAGTATTTTATTTTTTGTGTTTTTGAGGGATCTTCCAGCTCTGTATTATTTGCATTATTCTCATTATTTTTGTTAGTCGTCCCTAAACCTGTTATTGACCCAGTGGGGCCCAAATTGGAGGTTAAACCCCCGCTATCGACGTCCATTCCACTGCACTAAATTCGATCTTTTTACGAAGTCTTATCGTATCGTATGCACAAAAATTTTTTCGCTCGAATACCGACCTACCGCAATGAGAGCCCGGTATCAACTGTTAGATTATAAGATCCCTTACAATTCTGCAACATTAGTTTTTAGTGTCGTAAAAGTAAAGAAAAATCTTTTGTGAAAAGTTTTTTGGCGCCTTTTGCAACATACTAGCCTTATGTTTTTAGATGTCCCCCTAAACACAAACTAATTTTTTGTCGAAAACGCTTTAATTTATCGACATCAAACAAAAGTATTTTTTAGCTTAGGATTTGGGCTAACTAAAAATAATTAACAAAACAACACAATTAACTAAAAGAAATAATGGCGAGATCAAGGGTAATCTGGCGCGCTTGTGGCGGCTTCGGTTGTATCGGCAAACGTCGATCACTGGAGTTAAGCAGTGAAATGCGCGCCCATAATTTAGATGGGTGTCCGACGGCAGCGGTGTTTCGGGCGGCGGCACACGGTGTTGTCTGCTCGGGGATGCGGACCGAGCAACAACCATCTAAGTTATGGAATGAATGGTGTGTGAATGAGAAGGAGTAGGGGTCAAGGTACAATAAGCCTTCAGGCTGCAGTGCACCACCTAGGGGGCGGTCGTCGGACCTGGGTGGGATGACCCCGAAAGGGTGAAAAAAAAGGGTAATCTGACTTTTATTTTTCTGTCTTTGTTTGGTCTACTTTTATTTCAAGTTTTATTGTATTATTATTTAACTTTTATGTATTTTTTTTACGATGTATAGTCTGTTTTAATTTTAAACTTCTTTGTTAATTACGACACAAAGCTCCTGGTTAACAAAAAACGTTTATCAGGTATTACCCCTGCCCTCCTAAGTCTAGTATAATTCAGTTAGGTTCTGTTACGTCGATATAATAATAATTATTAAATATCAAAATAAAAATAAATCGGAAAAAATTAACAGGTAAACATCTTTGCTTTTATTAGGTACTAATATTATACTAAAAGAAATTTTTGTTGGACTTTTTATTTTATTTAATGCAAAAGTTTATGTTTATGTAGCATGGACATTAAACTAGGTCAAAAAATCAACTTTTCTTTTTTTTTTTTAATTATATTAAAAATGTTGTTTAGGGTGACAAAAAGATTTGAGCCCTTAATATTAATATTTAGGGGTCCCTTCCCTTCAATTTAGATTTATATGAATACTTTCATTTTTGCGTCAAAGCTCCCTAACTATTGATGTTAAAAAAATATATACACATATATCTTTAGAGAATCAAATTGCCTACAAAAAAACGTCTTCTTAAAAATTTTCACCAGACGAACCGTTTTCAAATTATCAGGCTTTTAGCATTGGTATAGTTTTTAAAATGTGTCTTTTTTTTCTGGAACTTTTAAAGCAACGAAAAAATAAATATATTGAATAAAACAACATAGATTCCTAAAAGGAACTTAATACTCTACAAAAAGGTTTGTAAAAGTTATATATATATATATATATATATATATATATATATATATATATATATATATATATATATATATATATATATATATATTTGTTTTGATTGTTAAAACATAAATACCCCTTTTTGTAGAGCATTAAATTTCCCTTAAGAATCTATGTTGTTATTTTTTATATATTAATTTTTTCGTTAGTTACAAAATTACAAAATATAATAGGTAAATTTTAAAAAATATATCAATGTTTAAAGCTTGATTACTCGAAAACAGTTTGTTTTAAAAACACGTTTTTTGTAAGCAACTTAATTCTCTAAAGATATGTATGCATATATATTTTTTTACTTTGATAGCTAGGGAGCTTGGACGCAAAGAGAAAGATGCAAATTAAAAATCTACATAAAAGGAGAGGGACCTCTAAATATTAATATTAAGGACTGAAATCTTCACGATTTTTTTTTTGTGACCCTACACAAGATTTTTGATATAATTTTAAAAAATGTGATTTTTTTTTGCCAAATCTAAAGCTGAATTTATAGATTGACGTTTCTGTTTCCGTTTGCCACTTGACGTTTCGGTTTTTGATGTGGTACAAGGAAACGGGAAACAGAAAATATAAATTAACAAATGGAAAGTTATTGTATAGTATTATTACTATTAAATCTGTAAACATACACCAAAAAACCCTACCAGTGCCTCTGAATGCGCCCCAGATCTCTTCTTTTTAACCGACTTCATTTTTTAATATCTTAACATATACCTGTCTGGAGGCAGCTTTGCCTCACGAACAACACACCACAAAGAGAAAAAAATAGGTCAAGTACTTTTCTTTCTCGCAATTTCGACTTGGTTCTTATGGGACTACCGCAGAAGTGCATTCTTTTAAATTAAAAAATAATAATAATAAAATCGGTCGACAAAGGCCGGAGTAATTGCATAACATACACACAGAATAAACATACGAGCAAATTAAGAACCTCTATCTTTTAAAGTCGGTTAATAAGTAATTTCACTTAAAAATAATTATATATTAAGGTCATCTTAAAATCTCATAATAGAATATACTGTTTAAGTTTCTACAAGTTATATTTGTTTTTTTTTGTTTAAATTATTAAGCTGTATCCATAATTTTAAAAGATGTATGGTGGTAAAATTATACAGCCCCACAAAAAAATTAAAGTCAGTGGTCCGAAAGAGTAGACCATGATATATTTATGTTTTCGGGGAGACTGAAACCAAATCTCTGACCTAATAGGGTCGGTTTGACCCTATCAGGTCAGGGTCAAGGTCATTTTAAGGTCAATCACAGCCCAACAAGTAAAACAAAATTGAAGGTCTGAAAGACTAGACCATGGTATCTTTTTGTTTTTGGGGTCGCTGAATCCGAATCTGGGGTCGGTTTGACCCCATCAGGTCAGGGTCTTTTCTAGGTCAGATCATCAAAATTTATTGAAATGGGACCACAATTGTGATATTGTCATGTTTTCAAAATCGCTGAATTTCGAATTCGGGATCAGTTTAATACCATCAAGTCATGGTTAGGGTCATATCAAGGTCAAATCATTGAATTTTTTGAAAATATTCCAGAATCTTAGTTTATTTATGCTTTCGGGGACGCTAAAACCATAAAAGTACCATATTTGTGGTCTATTTTCAATTAATTTTAAAGATTTGTCCTTGAAATGACCTTGACAATGACCCAATAGGGTCAAACTGACTCCGGATTCGGATTCAGCGACCTCCAAAACATAAAGATACCACGTTTGTGGTCTATTTTTGACCAATTTTAATGTTTTAACCTTGAAATTACCTTGACCATGACCTGATGGGGTCAAAGCGACACCAGATTCGGATTCATCGAACCCAAAAACATAATACATAGATACCATGGTCTAATCTTTCGGACCAGCAACTTTTATTTTTTGTTTGGCTGTGTTATTAACAAAAATAAACAGTAATTGCAAATAAAATGTACACCTTTTTTATATCCTTCTTGTTTACTTTTGCAATTTAGCATTTTTTCTATTCCGCATAAAATACTCTTATTGTTTTGAAGAAAATGTAGGCACCGGTTTGTTCCCCCTATTTTGCAGGAGACTGTTTGTTTTCCTTATTTTACAGGAGACTAAATTTAATAAAGTGTAAAATTTTGACAGTCGACTGATGTTTGCTAAATAATAATGCTTTAACTGTTACAATTTTAGGATGTCCGGTATTTCGTTAGTTTGTACTTTATTGTGTTAGAAATATTTTTAAAATTCCGGAATATTTTCCTGGTACCCAACCTATAAAAATATTTTAATTTAAAACTAAATTAAAACTTTATGAATTATTATATCTCCTCATAACTTTAGAAAATATGGACTTAAATAATTTTTTTCTTAGCTAAAAGGGTAATATTTGTGAACAGAAAAGTTTACCTTATATAACCTAAAAATATTATTTTTTTACAATTATTTAGGTACTAATTAGTCTTTTAGTATTTATAAGGCGCGGCTGATGACTTTTTTTGGGTGAGTCAAATTTTATGTATATGTAATTTTATCATGTATCCAAAAAAAAACACATTTTTTACCAAACGTTGATAAATTAAAATATTTAAAGGCGGCCTTAATAATATTTTAGTATAATATTTTTTACATAGTTAATCCAGTGTAAAAACTAAAAAGAAAGTAATATTTAATATAACAATAGAAACAGACACAACGGCTGCAACATAAATAATTCTTAGTATTTTTTCCAGTTGTTTTGCAATCCTATAGTTCAGAAAAAAATACTATAATTTTATGTACAAAATGATTTATTAAATGGCCAAGTATTTGCTGCATAGCTGCAGCATTTAGTTGGTTACTAAAGTTTGTGGAAACTGCTACTTGCAAATATCTTTATTGACTCCTTGTTTGTCCACAATTTTAACTTTCGCGTTAATAAACCTTTTTTTATTTTGTTTTTCTAGCATAAGTACTTGGAACTTAAATCTTTGAAAACTCTCATTAGCTCTACAAAATATGTTTTTTTAAAATCAAAATTATACACATGATGTGTTAAATTTTTTAGTTCCATTTCAATGGTAATAACTAGCGTAAAATACAAATTAAATGACTTAAGGCAAAAATAAGGTTATAACAGTTTCTTGCAATAAAATGTTTTATTTTCTTATGCAATATGTATTTAGTAACTTAAAAGCTTTAATTATATTTTACAACATATTCATAGCAATGGTAATATCTATTTCTTTTTCTTCAAAACAAATGTCGAAACCAAGCATGAATTTCAATTTATATGGACGCCAATCCAGCCAGATAATTTGTCTCTTAAACTCTTCCGTCTCTAAATTGTCTTATCTGCATTTGTCAGGTTTTAAAAATTGATTACCCATTATTTGTATTTAGGGCAATAAAAAAGTATTCTTTAAAGCTTATTTAAAATTAAGGGAAAAAAGAGGAATAAATTGTTTTAATTATAAAAAATTTATATTTTAAGCAATATTATTTAGGCTTATTATTCAATATAAGCATTATTAACACTTTAAACAGTGCATACCAATTAAAACGAGCCACTCTGTATTATTTTGTTATTTGTGCACCAATACAAAAAAATACACCCTTTTTTTAAAGGAAATATATTTTCGTGTCAAAATTTACTTGTGTAGGTTTATTCCCACCAACACAAACGTCAAAACGTTCAAATAGGAAAGGGTCTTATTAACAACCTATTAAGAGAGTTTTAAATTCTCTTTTTGACAATTTTTAAAATCTATTTAGTAGTCTCGAAAAAATATACCCTAAATACCGGGTAACTTTGGTCTCTATAACTTGTTTCTTAATGGAAGATATGTTCTGTAGTTTGGCGGATTCATTTAATAGATGGTATTTATTTGGGTACACGCCAAAATAAAATTAAAAGTACTAAAAAACCAAAAAAAAAAATTTAAACAAGTAAAAAGATAATTAAAAATCGACGTTTCGGTGGCAAATCTGCCACCGTTGTCAAGACAAATGTAATAAAATTAATAAAAATAAAAACTTACTATTATTTAGGTTTTAAAATTCAATATTTTTATGTTTTTACTAGGATATTCGGATATTCTGAAAACTTTGACATTAAATGTCAAAACATGTTTGTTTGGTTATAGTGTCATAGTGACATAGATAACTGGTTGCTGGTGTATTGATTGTTTATTTTACAAAAAGGTGAATAGTTAGTTAATTTTTAGTCTTCCTGAAGATACTTCAGTATCAAGCAAATGCAACTTCAAGTGTAATTTAAATAACACTTGAAGTTGCCTTTGCTTGATACTGAATTATCTTCATGGAAGACTATATACGCAACTTTACTGATTCTACGTTTTTTAGAACAAGTTTCCAATGCTAAAATGCACCGAAGCATCCCAGTTTATTCTATGATTGCTATATGCACACGCATTTGATAACAATCATAGTATTGACATTTAATGTCAAAGTTTTCAGAATATCCGAATATCCTAGTAAAAACATAAAAATATTGAATTGTTAAAACCTAAATAATAGTAAGTTTTTATTTTTATTAATTTTATTACATTTGTCTTGACAACGGTGGCAGATTTGCCACCGAAACGTCGATTTTTAATTATCTTTTACTTGTTTAAATTTTCTTTTGGTTTTTTAGTACTTTTAATTTTATTTTGGCGTGTACCCAAATAAATACTCAATCATATCAAAATAAAATTTGGTATGTAGGTACATCACATAAATGATCTATGTTTTATAGATAAAATTGTTCCTTTAAACATAAAAATTTACGTCATTTTGAGATATATAAGTGTACGATTAACGGAAACATAGGGGGTGGTTTAGTTTGATTGAATTTCACTGTATTTAAAAGGCATTACCACAGTAACATTTTATTACTAACTTTATCAACCACTTATAACAGTAACGATATTTTTTAAGCCGCCTTTTTTAAATAAAATATACAATTTTAAGTCAAAAACTAATTAAAGATTTTTTAACAAGCTAATATGAAAGTAAAAAAAGTAGATTCTAAACAAAAAGACAGCAACTATATTCGGATTTCAACGTGCATTACTTTTAAAGTAAGTTGCTTAATTTGGATACTTATAAAATGTTCCAAAGTTACAGTACCCTAAAACAAATAAAAAAACACTATTCTTTATTTCTTTTTTTTACCTTAAACCCTTAAAATTATGGGGAATAATCTTGAATAAAAAGAAAGCTAAAGTTGCACAAAATATCGACATTAAAAAAACAAAAGTCTACCGAGTGCTAGTCATCGACTTTTCAAAGGAGTTCGAAAGAAGTTTCCGGAACACGTTCTTCTCATGATTACGGCTATTAGGTTTTGTTTACGGGTATGTATTCTCATAGACGACTCGTTTTTAAATCAATTTGCTAGTTCCTTTTTTAAATATTCTTTTAGTTACCTTTAAAAAATATTTAACTTATCACTTTGTTACAGCTAATAAGCAGACATAACAACTTATTATTAAACAAAAAAATATTTAACAAAAATTATATCAGGTGACAAATCTAGCACTACATGCATTATTTAAGGGACGTAAGTCATATCCAGAAATATTATTAAAATTTTTAAGTAAATGTCAATCATATATTCATTTATTCCAGCCGTCATAGCCCTCTTAGTTTTTAAGCCACAAGGCTTTTTTAAAAAATATTGCATTACATTGCACCATTACTTGTGGTGTTACTGTCCCAGTTGATTAAAACTTTTAGTTGAAAAAAGCTGTTTTAAAAAAAATTGTTATTCTTAAACTTCCTTTATACTTAAATTTAAAAAGTATTTATGTCTATCATCACATCCTTTTTTTTTTCAGATGCTTAAATTAAAAGTAACTTTAAATCATACTGACTTAGGCTTCTAGGATAATAAAAGATGCCATTTTGTTAGTTATTTGGATTGTATCACAATTTACTATATAAATTATAGTTTTCTTCTTCATTACACTGTATGTCAAAAGCTAAGCCATTTAAAAAATAGGGTTTATTCAAACTTTTTTAAATCATCAAAGGATTTAAACCCTAAAAAATTCATCACAATCGTTTTGTGCACGCTGTATAAAATAAAATAAAATAATAAACAAAAACTATTTTTAAACCAAATAAAATACAACGTTATCAGAAAGGCGTACATCCCCTTTCTTAATATGTAGCAGTAAAAGATTGATATTGAGTCAAATTTTTACTTATTTTTTCCAATATCGTCTTGTGTTTAAATATTAAATTTGTAGTTGTTTGTTTTAGGGTCTAACCATACTTACTCAATACTCAATACTCAATTTATTCATGTTAATACATACAACATGTTTACACACGTCACAGGTTATATAACATCACTAAAATCTAATGTCTAATAAAAATTTTAAATATTAATTTCCAACAAATTTAAAATGTAAAATTTATAAAACTATCTACATCAAAAAGTATTCTTAATAAGGAAAGCCTTAATTCTATTTTTAAAAATATTAAAAGATACATTTCCTATGCTATTAGGTAAAACATTATACAGTTTTATTGCCCAAAAACCCGGTCCACTCTGACACCTTCTTAACCTCCATAACGGAACTATCAAACTTGTTATATGTCTGGTATTATGGCAATGTGTATTTGCATGTTGTGAATTTATTTGATGATAAGTATTTTGAGCTAGAAATTGTATAGCATGCAGATTTAAACCTGGAACTTATCACATGTTGTTTTTTTCCTTGTTTCATTATGGAATTAATTTACTGTTTGCTTAATGGTAATTGACCTAATTAAATGTATGATATAATATACTGGGTGTTCACGATAATGTAATCACATTTAAAGTGCACACAATAAAATATATCTCTGGTGTGTAGCATTAAAATAAATTTCCATTTTAAGGATCCCTTGCTCGTAAGGTTAGTTCTACTATTACTTTTAAATAATTTGGATTTTAATCTACGCCATTGTCTGAATAAGAAACTATTGCAAATATGGCCTTGTTCTGCACCATACTGATTGTTCGGTTTCCCATATGAACGTGACTAAAATACACGGAGCATACCTTTTTCTCCAAATTATTTCGCCTAAGTGAACATGGAAAAGAGAATTTTCATTTATAAGCTTGATTTTTTTACCCTGTCCCTAACTTAACTCTTCTATATAATCCTATTTTTTAGTTTTGTTATTTTCACACTTTTAAAATACCTATCAATATAGTATGTAAAAGTGTGTGCGAGTGTGTAAACAGACTGTTTACAAAGGGTTTTACAAGAAAAAAAAGATTTAAAAAATAATGTTTGGAGAAAAACTTATCCATGATAAAAATATGTGCTTATAAAAAAATATGATTTACGAGGGAAAAAAAGGTTAATTTTGCAGCGCAAAACATAGTTTTTGTAAGAGTAAACCACCTTTATTTTTAGGCAAAATGTAAATTAAAAACTTTATTTAAAATCGACAACTCCATTAGCCCTCGCCACCTTAAGGTAGTTGTCATGGTAACCTGTATGTATCGGAATGATGCCAGCTGGTATCTTACGACGATTTGTAATCAACACTTTATTCTAAACATGATTTCGCAAAAAAATTCCATAAAAATAAAGTTTGATAATAATCTAGGGATTGCAAAACTTTTATATGATTAGGTGTTACACAGGGAAGAACCAAATGTGGCATTTTGACCCTGTGGAATAATTCAACGTCACAATTTTTACTAGTGTATTGGATTTTAAAGCCTATTGTTTTTTTATTTTTGTTAAAATCTTTATTTTAAGCAAAAATACAAATTTTTAGAGAAAACAATAAACTTTGTGTAACAAGTGTCAAGTTAAAATTCTCACCTCCTTTAAATTTTTTATTTCATTATAGAATAATATATTAAAATATTACTTTGTCAAGCTGATTTAAAAAAATATAAAATTTAAAAAATAACACCATTAAAAAGATCTTTTAAAGACCCTTACAAAGATACCACATTTGACATGGTTATCTTTAATAGTTTTTAAAATTTAGCCATTTAAATCCTAATTTTCCCCAATACATATTATGTTTACGTTTACGTGTTAGCGTAAAGTACGAACGCTGTAAGTTCAACACAGCTACGTCATTAACAACCAAATGTTTACATACAAAAGCACCGACCTGCCATGTATTTTTTGTCCATAGGCATCGGTTAATTGAAGCACCGAATAACTAGTTACGATAAATTGTTGGTATAGGGTAGTTTTTGCATTCCTTTATGAAATAATATCCTTATTGTAAGGCCCTACAACTGGACCAAAAGATAATTAAAATTAGTCAAAACACTAAAATGTTTTTTCAGATTGAAAGTAAAACTTAATTTTCGGTTTTACCGAAAAAGCAAGAGAAATTGACTATTGGCAGTAAATAACTTTTTTTATCTTTGGACAAACCACGAAGGCTAAAAGCCTAATACTAACGTACCGTGGGTGTCTTAAGCGAGGTAAGAGGACGTTTGTTGACACGGGACTTAAATACTTGAAGATTTGGGGGAAAGGAAAGGCCTCCGCGGGCAGTAGGTTCCCCATCCTAAAAACTCTAGGGATAAAAAGAACGAACAAAGTGGGAAGTTCGAAGCTTGTTCAGTTGGACCGTATAGAGATGCATACGCGCGGAACCATGAGTTTCTCCGTTGGAAACCGTGAGTGGAGGAACTATACTGGACAATTCTTCAGAGCAAAAGCCGTGGAAGGATCTATAAAAAGCGATAAATCCCCACTGCCTGACGCTGGGCAAGAAAAGGAAGCCTTTCTGTAAGTGAAGGATCATTAATAAGACGAATAGCTTTTCTTTGAATTGAATCAAGAATGCTTAGGGTTGTGGAGGACGCCATGCCCCAGATATGAGAACAATATTCCAAGGAAGGTCGGATTTGGGACACATAAAAAGTGTATAAATTAGAGGGGAAAAATACTTTTGGCTCGAAAGAGAAATTCAAGCTTTTTTGAAGCTGCCGTGGCAATAGATACAACGTGTTTATGCCAGTTAAGGTTTCTTTCAAATGTGACGCCCACAAGATTGAAGGTCTCTTTGCTCTGTAAAACTTGGCCGCTCATAAGTAGAGGATAAGTATTTGATGAGTTTTTCGCGACAAGAAACATGATGGTGTTTTGGATGCATTAAAATGGACGAGATTTTTGGCGCCCCAATCCAATATTAAATTAAGATCCTGCGAAAGAGATATCCGCATCGCTCTGCGTTTGTTTTCCAAATCAGGTTTAGTGATGAGTTTAGGAACCTGAAAACGGGAGTAAAGGGTACTATCGTAGGCGAAACTATGAATGGAATTAGTTGTGGACGAGAGAAGGTCGTTGATGTGAAGAAGAAACAATGTTGGTGCCAGAACTTAGCCCTGAGGCACTTCAGCATTAACTTGGTGAAAGCTTGAGAATGGCCGTCCACAATAACTGATATACGTCAATCAGATAGATAACTAGAGAGCCAAGTAGAGTTTAGTTGAAAGACCATAGGAGGGAAGTTTAATAAGAAGTGCGGTATGCCAGACTTGGTCAAAAGTTTTAGATATATCAAGAGCAACGATCTGGGACTCACCTAGAAACTGAAGAGACTTATTCCAGCAGTGTAATACGAAGGAAAGAAGTTTTGCTGTAGATCTCTTGTGGCGAAATCCATACTGCCTGTCATGCGAAATTTTGTGTTTTTCTAAATACTTAATAATTTGTGAATTATTTAATTTTTCCATTACTTTACAAAGAACTGAGTGAATTGAAATTGGTCTATAGTTAGATGGAAGAGGTTTAGATCCTTTCTTAGGAATAGGTTGAACACGTGCAGCTTTCAAATAAAAGCTACTACCCTTAGCCTTAAAATTAGACTTAACACCTATTTCTCAAACTCCTTTGCTAATATTTTTTTATCTCTACACCTTATAGTTTTTAAGATAATAATAGTGGAATAAATGTTAAAAAATATATTCTCTTCACTATTTTCAAGGCAGCCTGGCGTATTCCTATAAAATTTTTAAAAACTATTAAGTTTAGATATAAAATATAAATTATAAAAAAAGAGAAGTAGGTGTTAAGTTTAAATTTTGAGCTTGGGAAACATTTTCCATTTGAATTATTAAAGTTCTTTACTGTCGAAAGTAATTTTTGTGTTACATCCGGTAAAAACGGAAATTATAACGGTGATAGGATATGAGGTTTATTAAATATGTGTAAAAAGTTGCAATATTCCTTTTCTACCATTATTTGTTTTTTAACAAAAGATTCAAATGGCGGTTAACATAACATTTTCGAACGCTATTTTTATAAAAGTTAATAAGAATAGGTACAACATGTGGTACATTTATTTGCCTAAAATTATCTGTAGAACTCATTTTTAGAAAAATATATAGAGCGTTTTACTTAAAATAGCAAATATAAAAGCACTTTCGGTTTAACTGAATGTGCAACATAACTCTTAAACATCAAAAATCTGCACCTTATTCAACCATACATCCGACCAAAATTTTAAAATCGTGGAATCCTTTTTAGGAAAATGATAAGCTTGCTAGTAATTTCGTGGGCACCCGGTATTTATTAGCAAACCTTAATATAATCTTGTTTACTATATAGACCAGGGTAGATAATTTTAAAACAAAAAAAATATAGTTAAATGAGACTCATTGTTAAAAGTAGAAAATATTACAAGAATTTAAGGAAAAATAAACGCCAGGCGATCTGAGTTCAGGAAGGGGGAGAATGTGGGATTAAAATGTAAAAATGGTTTTTCTAGATTTTAGGTTAAACTACAAGCTTAATAAAAAGAGTTAAATGGTAAAGTGTTAGGTAATAAAAAACTTTACAACTTTTGTATTTATAGTTTCTCTACATAACCTTAAAATTTGTGTGAAAATTTTTAAAACCATATTTATGGTTTTCTATTTTTATCTTTTTCAAAAACAATAATTTTTATACAAAATTTAATTAAAAATTTTATTTGTCCCAAATATATTGTAACTTTTTGGTTTTAAAATATTTATTTTTATGACTTAATATTAAAAAAATATTTTCAATCGAAAATTCACGTGTCAAAATATCGGCATTTTTAAAAAATCGATAAGTTTTTGTTCGTTGACATCTCTGCTTTTCGATGGTATAAAAGAGTATACATAACCACGGTAAGTTTTCTTAGAAAATGAATTTTCATAGAACTAGTTATTTTGCCGGAAAACGAAAAAAATCGTTTTTACCCTTAAAAACTCACCCCCTTTCACTTTCTGACCCCAGATTGCGTGTAATTTATTTTTTCTTTTATTTTTGTTATTTACTCTACATTTTATCATCGAAATTTTTCTTTTATTCTAAAATTATCGACTCTAGTATAATGATGAAAAAAAAATCGGATTTAAATTTTTGCGTTTCCTAAAAACATTGCAATGTATATTTTTTTACACCCTTGGAAAGTAGATATTTTAACGAACCAAACGACAATCGATTTTTTGGAAAATGCCGATAGACAAAATCAAAGTCAAAAAATGTATAACAATAAATATTTAAAAACCAAAAAATACAGTCTATTTGGGACAAACAAAGGTACGTTTTCACGAAACTTTGTGATTTTTTTGTTTTTGTAAATAATTATTATTCCTAAATCCTTAAATTGTTAACAGATTTGCTTTTACTGAATTATTTCCTATTGTTTCTTTACAAGAAAACCGTTTTAGCTTAGTTGTAGCTAAATCAGTTTTTATTTGCAACGGGGTTAAATACAGTATTTTGAAAAAACTATTGTAAGTCCAGTGTTGTCTAATTTTTTTGCTGAAAATTGAAAATCCTAGAGAAAGCATATCTACCTTTTAGTCTTTTAAAAATAAAAAAGATAGGCACAACAGATAAAAAGGTATTATTAGTTAAAAAGTGTGCAAGTTTAATTTTGCCCACCCACCCTGTAGTAAGACCAAGACTTTTTATGTTTAGTCAAATTTTTTTATATTAGTAAATTAACGTTAATAGAAAATAATACCTAATTACAATAAGACAAATAACAAAACTGTTTTAACTTTTAAGCTAAAAATTTATTTTTTTATCCATATTTGTCTAAGCTAATTCCCTCAAATTTATAATTTATTTTATTAAAGGTATCAGCCACAAATCTAGACGAAACTAAATTTAACCCTTTTCATTTTCAGTGCTGTCTTTGGGAACCCGCGATCAGATGGATATTGCCCCAATGCTTGGAATTATGGTGGGCATAATAACTGCCATATTGCTTGTCACTGTCATAATTTTAGGAGCCCTCAAAATCCGCCGGTCTAGGAGAGATGGCTCCAGGGCTTTAAGGCCCCGTTTTCTTTCTGTAAAGGATAAAGTTACGTTACCACTACGCTCGGAGTCCGAGGATCTGTTTGAAAAGGATGATAAAAATCCTGATGTTGTACCTTCGAATAAAGGTAAAAGCTTTAAAATATTATGTAAAGGGTGTCGAGTAACTTAACAAAAAAATTTAGAAAGTGTATTTATAATACAAAATGAAAAAAAAAAAAACTTTGGTAATTGTCTATAAAGTTGCGGCAACTCCGATTTTGACGAAATTTGGTATACGGAGGTTTTCGGGGCGCTGAATCTAAAAGATTTTTTTCGAAAACGTTTTGTTCTCGAAATATTTATTATCAAATTTGAAATTCATACTATCCTTAGTTGCACTATATTCCGCCTTCTTTGTGCACAAAATTCTTGATATAACACTAAATTAGCAGACAATATTTTATAAATATCTTTAAAAGGCCTCTTTTTAGTTCTTTTACAGGTTTTTTAATTAAATTCCAAATATTTAACCCCAAAAACGCTGCAACCGTGCAAACACCCATGTGTATAATGATTTTAAATATGGCGGTTTGATTTAAAGCAAACCTTTTATATTAATAAAAAAAGCTTAAAATCAATTAGCAAAACATATTTTAAGAAGGTTTTTTAATGTTAAATAAAATATTGTGTGCTAATTTGTTGTTATATCAGAAATTTAGTGCAAAAAGAAGGGGGTATATAGTAAAAATAAGGATAGTTCGAATTTTAACTTTAATGACAAATATCTTAAGACCGAAATGTTTTCGAAAAAAATCTTTCAGATTCGTAATCGGCGCTTAAAAACCCCCGTATACCAAATTTCGTCAAAATCGGAATTGCCGCAACTTTCTAGACAATTACCAAATTTTTATATTTTATTCAAAAGTCTTAGTTTTTAAACTACGGAGTGTTAAATAAAAAAAACATTTTTTTAAATTTAACACTCTCAACTGTTTCTTTGCATACAAATTTGAATACTAAAAAAAATAAAAGACGCCTTCTATTTATTAAAAAATATTTTTTGACATACTAAAAAACAATTACCAGTGTCGTCAATATAAAGTAAAGGGTAAATACTTAAAAAAAATGGTGCGTCACTGCATTTTTTAAATATAATCATTAACACCTTGCGCCTATGTACAACGGTCTATCGCAATTTATCTTATAGTACAGGAAATGAAGCTCTAAAAAAGGTAAAACCTAGCAATTTTTCGGTCCAGCATGGATTGACTTGAAATTTTAATAGAAGGTGGGAAATAGCCCAAGGAACAAAACCTATATTAAACCTAAGGGTGCCAAAACCCTGGGGGTGGATGCCAGGGGTAAATTTTTTTATTACATTTTAACCACAGAAATTAATCACAAAAGTGATTCTTAGCAAAAAATGTTCCATGCCTTGTTTTCATACCACTAATATTTTTCAAATTATTTGCAATTAAAAGTAACAATTTCTTGACGAAAAAATCGACGGATTGAAGGTCTTTCGCGAATAACTTAAAAATTATACATTTAATAAAAAAAACTGTATAAAGCAAAATTGTAGGTTTTGAAAAGACAAACAAAATATTTTTTTATAATTTTTCTACGACCCAATATAAACCGAGATACGGAGCGTAAATTGTTAGCTTTTTTGTCAAATGCAAAACTTAATAGATTTAAAGTCAAATAATGCGAAAATGCTGCATTTAAAAAAAAAAATAAAGTACATAAATCAGACTTTTCTTTAAAAATTAAAGAAGTTTTTAGCGTAAAAATTAAGTGAGTTATCATAAAAATAAGGTCACTAACTAATTTTTTCTACAAAAATTCAATAAAACAACCCCCTAACTACCCCCTTAATTAAAGCTGACCTTTATTCTTTTACAATTCTCCTAATATAAGTAATACGTCCAAGGAGTTTTACCAATTTAAAATGCCTGATTTCAAAAATATTGTGTAGATTTTTATGCTCCGAAGTGGTCAATTCGAATTTTTCGAACAAAAATTGATTGTTTTTTTTAACGTATCTCCTTTATTTATAATGATAAAAAAACTTTTTAAAGCGTTTTTAAAAGGTTTTTAGGTGCTACAAGGCTCTGTAAGTAAAATTCCTTAAGATCCCCTGGTTTTTAAATGGGTTGAGTTCAAAAGGCTCAAAAAGGGTAATGCACATTCGTAAATAGAGCGCTTTAAAGGACTACATTTCGTCGAAAATGTACTGTACAGAAAACCTACGCACAGAAAAATTAAAAAGCCTGCAATGTAAAACTCACTGTTTCTTATCTCCAGTAGTTTCAGAGATATTTAGAAAAAAAGGTAAAAAATATAAAATTGTAAATAATCGTTTTTTACTTTGGGCTAAAATTTTCCTTAAATTAAGCATTGAAAATTATTTACACTTTTTAGATGTATTATTAATACCTGTATTAAGAGAGCTGCAAAAAGGTAAAAGTCAATTTTAGTTAGGGGGTAGTTAATGGCTTGTCTTAATTTATTTTTTCGTAGAAAAAAATTAACACTGACCTTATTAATATCACAACTCACTTAATTTTCATGCTAAAAACTTCTTCTTTTTTAAAAAGAAAGGCCTTATTAGGTACTATATTTTTTAAATATGTGGCATTTTCCCGTTACTTAAATTTAAATTTATCAAATTTTACATTTAAGAAAAAACTAGCCATTAACACTTCACACTTCTTTGTTTGTATTGGTCGTATATAAATTACAATAAAACAATTTTGTTATTCTTTTTAAAACCTACATTTTTACTTTCTACAGTTTTTTAAATTAAAATCAAAGACAATTATAGTTTCACTAATGCATAAGTTTTGAGTTATTCGCGAAAACCTTATTAAAAACGTCGTTTTTTTGGCTAAAAATTTTAACTTTCAATCGCAAATAGCTTGCACAGTATTAGTTACGAAAAAAACATAGAGAATATTTTTTGCTAAGTTAATTTTTTCAATCGATTTCCGTTGTCAAAATGTAATAAAAAAATTACACTAGGGGGATTAGCAACCACCCCCAGGGTTTTGGCGCCCTTCGGTTTGATATAGGTTTTGTACCTTTGGGCTTATCTTCTGTTAAAATTTTAAGTCGATTCGTGCAGGACCAAAAAAGTGACAGGTGAAATGCTTTATTTCCTGTACTATTAGTCGAATAGTTGATCGTTTGCAAGACACAGGGTGTCTAAGTTTTTATTTATTTTGTTTATTTTTAATAATTTTTTAAAATAGTATACAGGGTGTCCAAATAAAAAAATTATAGGGAAATTTGACTCCCTGTAGCTTGCAAACCAGCAACCTTTTGACTAAGGTAAATTACATTAGATCGTTGTATTTTGCCCCAAAGAATTTGTGGTAGCATTTTGTACAGACCTTTTATTTAGTGTACTTTTTTATATAAAAAATATGAAAAACAGTGTATTCTTATTTTCAAATGTCAATTGCCTAGGAAAATGCTATTTGACTAGTCAATTAGCATTTGATTCCATTTGCCTATGCAATTTTTGGACAAATGTAAATAGAAATATTTGTATATCCAGACGGTCCTGCTAAACTGTCACATTAAGGGGTTTAGTTCTGGTTGGTAATTATTTTTAAAATTTCCTAATAAAGCGAATTCAAAAAAAAAAAATAACTAATCAGAACCTAGCCACCTTAATGTGTTAATGTTGCATGACCGTCTATAGCGTTTAGAACCAATCAAATTACACGTGCTTTTTGCTTTTTACTGTAGTCTGCAAAACACACTGTACGCCTAATATGTTATCAAATATATCAGAGACATTTGCCTAACAAAAGACACGGCAAATACCATTTACCTGGGCAAATGGCTTTTAAGTAGACATTATGTTCAATAATTAATTCGTTTAGGCAGAAAGCATTTGCCTAAAATAACTATTTGTCTGAGACATATACACATTGTGTTAGGTCTAAATTACAATGAGCAAGTTTTGATAATGAGTAAAACAGAGACTATATGTCTAAGGTGATAAATCCAGGTTTAGGCAAATTTTGCCAATTTTTTACCAGGCTATTATTTAATTTAAATATAAACATACCCCAAAACTGCAGATCGTACATTTTTCTTTAGGCACCAATAAAATATTAAAACTCGATCTGCAAGGGTTAAATATTAATGACTATCAGCTGGCAGAGGAAAGAAAGTGGGTCAATTAAATATTACATTGAAAACTTCAGTACAAGCCTTTTGTCGTGTTTGGCACGAACAGAAATAAATGGGGTTTTATATTTTAGAAGTCTACATGGCATGTTGCAATTGTTATTCATTATGGAAAATTCCCATAAATCTTTAAAGAAAAAATATGTCAAGAAGGCGAACTAAAATTTTCATTCTATTAATGCATAAACTCTTTGTTTAAAAATGGTATAAAATTTGACGTCTTTAATTATTTAGTTTGTACCAAGTTTGTACTTTTATTGTTTATTATATTAGCTATTTTTAAAAGTATATCGGCCAGTAATGAAATAACAAAATACGCACTATTATTAACCCCATCCGAAATGCTTACATGGCGGCATTCGCGTTAGACTCCTTTTTACACATGGCCCATAAACGACTTTATTTAGCTGATTTTGTAAATCTTATGAAATTTTTAATTTATGTCGTTTGTCATTAGTTTTAAATCGTGATATTTAAAGGGTACAGTAGATACCGTATTTTTTTTAATTCAAAATCAATTATATTCCATAGAGGGAACGTGGGAATGAAAAAGAAACATTATTTGTTTTTTTAATAATGGTAAAAAGTTGTAACAAAAAAAACTTTTGGTCACTTTATAAATTTATCATCAAATTCACCAAAACAAAGTTTTAATGGGTTCAATGCCTACGCCCGCCCGACAGAAATAACTATATTGTTTTAAAACTATTGTCCGGCATGTATTTAAATACGGTTAAATGTTTTAAACGGCATTAACAACAAAAAATGGCTTTAGATTTAGCTAACACAATAAACTATGGTATGGAGGTATGGGCGCCAATGTATCAAAAATAATTATCGGGGGTAAATACTCAAGTGCATCAAAATTATCGATAATTTTGCTTGAAAGCGTATTGCCTAAAAACTACTAGAGTTCATTTTCCTCCTTCGGAGTCGGGCTTTTTCGCCAAAATGTGAAGATGAACGAAAGTAGTTTTTAAATGGCAATACATTTGAAAGCTAAATTATCTGATTATTTTAATGCACGAGTGTAATTTAGGAAGAAAACTACTCGAATAAGGTGAAACTATTAAATAAAAAAGTAATTCAAATTCCAAAATAAAATTAAAAACATGACAGTGCAATTTTCGATTTCTACTATGCAATTATCGGTGCAATTAAGCGATAACTGTCGAGTAGACAAATGGGTGAGTGTAATTTTTATGAAAATTTTTTGCTGATTGTTTCGAATAAAATGCTAATTATCCCTTAAACGACAACAAAAAGTTTTTCATACATAAACGACAACGTGGGTCGCATATAACCCCATGAAATATTATTGGTATTTTAAAGATTAAACAGAAAAAAAACTTATTTAATTTCTTTTAGTTGGTTGTTTTGTAATTAAACTAATTATTTTGTATAGGAAATGAACAATTATTTTTGCACATCTTCGTTAGATTCTAATAATTATTCTTGAAAGCATTTATTTGTGTGCAGTAAAGCATTAATTTTTCCAGTTTTATTTTATTGGCCTGCCTTGTATATCTTTGTGCATTCAAAAAGGGTATCTTATTTCTACGTATTTTTGTTGGTATGAGTAAAAATTTAATGCAGCATGTTGTCGTCAAAATAAAACTTCGAAGCTTTCTGCTCAGTTTTTATTTCTTAGTATATATATTTAGGAAAATGCAAAATTATTTTTTTTGTCCGTGTATATTAAACAAGGTTTTGAGTGCCATCTGTAACCACTTCCTTCATAAATCACTTAATCGTAAATGTGCTAAAGATACTTTATTATCACGATTCATTTTTAGTTGGCTCTACACTATTTTCACTGCCTTCACTTTTTTATCTTCTTGTTCTTCAGATTTACTTCCATTATCACTTAAGTAATAATTATTTTTGCCTATATCCTTAATATTTTTTTATGTCGACTTTTAATCTCTTTAACTTCCTTTAAACTTTAATATTCTTTTTTGATAGACATGTACTTTTTGTTACGCAAAAAACAACCCGGGTCGCCGGCGAACTCAAACACCTATAATTCAGGCAATAAACTTCTGCGGCACACGTCATTTGCTGTGGTCACAGTAACAGCCAAGCTACAAAGTTGGATGTAGCAGCAATAATAAAAGACAAGTTCTGCAAGAAATATGCCTAAATTAATATTCGATGGGGTCACGGGCGACCCCGTGTTGTCATTTAAAGGTTACGGCGATACATATTGCCAGCTTGTATCTTGGCCAGATTGTTTTTAAACCGCAAATATTAAAATATATACAGGATGTAATGTAGGTAACGACTTTAAATTTAGGAGATGATTCCTTGTAGTTTTTAAGTAAAAAGTTCATATAAACATATGTCCCGAGACGCTTCGTTTTCGAGATACAGGGCGTTAAAGTTTTTTAAAAAAATCGTTACATTTTAAATATCCTAAAAATAGTTTAACGGATTCGGCTAAAATTTCAAACACTCATTTAATGAAATAATGCGCCTGTAAAGGACCACCTAAATTAAGATTTTTGAGTCCAGTGGCGCCAAAGTAAGCCACTGACTTCTAACAAAATGTTTATATATTTTTTTCTATTTAGCAATTGAAAGTGCAACTTTTAGTTTTCTAAATGTTCTTCGTATATAGCTTCGTTTTAGAGAAAAAAAAAACTAAATCCAATCTAATTTTTGCTAATAAGTACCTATAGACAACATGATAAAAAAAAACAAAATAAACAATTAACAATTATTTGCCTTAAAATAAATAAGCAGTGGTGTATTTTATCGCAAATCGTCATTTTCCTTATTTACTAAGATAAATTTTTTTATTTTGAATTTTATTTTATGCTGTCTATGGATATTTTAAGTATTATTTAATTTTTTCTTTATTTGTTTTATCGAAAACAAAGCGAGATACAAAGAAAATACAAGAAACTAAAAAGTTGCAAAGCATTTGTATTTGAAAACAAGTATAAAAACTTTATAAAAAGTCAGACGCTACTTGACCTCATAATTTTAATCTAGGTAGTGGTTTACAAGTGCCTTATTACATTACATCAGTGTACCAAATTGTATCCAAATCAGTTAAAGAGTTTTGAAGATATCAAAAATACCGACCTTTTAAAAACTTCAACGCCATCTGTTTCAAAAACAGAAACGTATCCGGACATACCTTAACATAAACTTTTTTACTTGGAAAATAACAAGGAATCACCATAAAATTAAAGTCACCTCTTATGTTACACCCTGTATATTTAAAAATGCTATATATATGTGAATCGCTAATAGAAATTTTTGATCGTCCGTTGACATGTTGTACGCATGATTGCATGCATTTAGAAAAGTACCCAAAAAGATTTGGTCACCTTCAAATTCGGGAACAATAGAAAATATCTCGGATAATCTATAAGATTCTACTTCCGCGCTTTGGTCTGCTACGGTCGTCATTTTGTTAAAATAAATTTATTAAAAACGCGTAAAATAATTTAAAAGTTAATTTATAAAAATATACCAAATTTGCGAAAGATAATTAAAAGTAAATATGTAAAATATTCTAAATGGGCGTAAAATTATTTAAACGATACACCAAATATAACAGAAATTAAATAATGACTTGGGAAAAATGGGTTAAAATATTTGGAAAATCGAACAGTTAAAAAATTGCAATATTCAAAAATATACGGGATGATTCATTAACTTACACAAACAGGAGCATCTGAATCGTCGTGTTCTTGGCCTTTTGAACTACCAGGGGCTTTACTAGATGTTCCTTCCGTAGTTGGTCAAGTGAGAGCGGTCTCGATGGTCTCTGCTTCTTTTACTGTTAAGGGATTGGAATCCGCCGCTATCAGTTAGACTCTTCTTGTTCTCATAACGTTGACAGATCCTACTTGCGACTGCGCCAAATTTTTAGAGCAACACTTTTACTTTTAACTTTTTAAAAACTTTATTTTTACACAAACAAATATAGATTTTATACACAAAATTATATTAAAAATTCAAACTAGCATAGTAACATTCTACAAGTTAATGAATACAAATTACTTAAAACTAGGTGCTTAAATACTAAAATAATGCTGAATCAGTAGCTTCGTACGTGGGAATTGCAAACTGATTACGCAACATTCTTGGAGTGTTGCAATAGGACGACTTGACACCGTGTGACAGGAGGTCAGTAGCCTGGCACGTGTGAGACGGATATAACAACTCCCCTCATTAATAAAAAGTTGGTGCTACTGCAGCAACTTTTAACTTTCAGTAAGTTCGAGTTCGATTTGTTCTTCTTCGATTGATCGGTTGAAATGAGCACTTGGTCTTCTTTTTGGCATCAGGTTTCTAAGCTTTTCGTGGATTGGGTGCCTCGGTTTGGGCATTGAAGGAGTTGGTGGATTATCGTCATTGGTGATGGCCATTCCAATGCGGCGATAGCTTCTTCTTCTTCGGCATTTGCAGAAGAGATAAAGGACTACTAGGGCATCAATCAATGTGATGATAAAAATGGTGAACCAGTGTGCATGTTTGGTAACAAATGGTTCGTTGATGAGTTCGTCTAATTGGTCAGAATATTGGTTAAGTTTGTGTTGAGCAATATTCAGATCATCGACGTTCAATTTATTAAGTTTAAGAGGCTGCAAATCGGGAACTAAAGATTTGTTTGGCAGGTGAAGACAACACTCGTAGGGGATGTTGACTGGATGGCTTCGATAAGTGACTGTTTTGTAGTTTTCGATAGGATATTTTGAATGCACCCTCGTACTTCCAATAAAGGCGTTACATTCTGGTTGCAATTTAAGTAAAGAGGTGGTGTAAATTAATTTCGTAGTGATTTCTCCTTCGTAGTGATCGGACACTGTTATTAGCCAATAATTTTGGGTAAGTTCCTGGACATTGTATTCTTTGGCATATAGGAGTGAAGTTTGGCAGGTCTTTGGTAATTCCCTTAATGGCTTCAGTAATTGGACCTCGCAGATAGCATCGCTGTCGATTGGATACGGAAGGACGTCGGAGCAGATCTTTGTATTGATTCTCAGTTGTTTACAGTTGTCCAAATTTCAAAAGGATAAGTACAATAATGAATCATCGTCACGCGCAATATACTTTTGAGTTGTTGGTATTATATGATGAAAACCTGTTCGATTATCCAATATCGGGATAGGATACAAGTGATATAGGGTATAGGTTTCAGGTTCGATTAGTGGGATTTTTAAAACAAAGATTACTTTAGCATCTGATTGAAAGGCTTCTTATTCTATAATATCTAGATATTGTGCAATATTTGATGTGTATGTAGGAAAAGAAAGGTTATTTTCTAATTCTCGATTTGAGTGTGGAGTATTTACAGGCGGTTTAGGCTTTTGTCTGTCATTAACTGGCGAATGAGTATACTGAACAGACTCTAAGGCTATACATTGTGTTTCTAAAAATGTGGTTAGCTGTCTATATGTAGGTATCTCCTGACCAAGGCTATTTTTAAGCTCAAAGTCAGTTCTAGTTTTAGAATCAAGTTTATTAATTAATAAATTAAACAAAAGAAAATCCCAGTGATTAACGGGAAAATTAAGAGCTCTTAAAGCTGCAACGTTTTCCGAAAAAATATTTAAAAGTTGTCGTAACTCCCTAGAAGTGGCCTTTTGAATAGAAGGGGCACAAAAAATCTCATTGTAATACTGAGTTGCCAAAATACGTTTATTTTGTTATCGCTTTTCCAACGTTTCATAAGCGATAGTATAATTTGCTTCTGTAAGAGGAATACCCTTAATTAAAGCCAGCGGTTCCTTATCTAAAGAAGTAAGTAAGTATTGAAATTTTTCCACGTTAGACAAATCATGGTTATCATGAATAAGACTCTTAAATAAATCATGAAAACTAAGCCAATTTCTAAAATTGCCATCAAAGGTTGGTAAATTAAGCTTAGGAAGCTTTGCAACAAGTTTTGGCATTGCTGGAGTTGGTCCTTGACCAGTATTATGATTTATAGACGTGTTAGCTAACTGAGAAGCGGAATCAGCCACTAGCACATCATGTTTAATAGCTTTTACCGCATAGAACGCTTGATCTGCGGCAATCCGTAATTTGTCATACTCGGAAAAATCTTCATCGTTAATTAACGAGATAATTACGTTATGAGCGGCTTGAAACTCATCATAGATAGCATCAATTTTATCTGCCCGAGCTAAAAATGCGGATTTTAAAGAATCATCCGTAGAAGCGGCTTTTCCAGCCTCATAGGTTTCCGTTAAACGTTTGTAAGCCGTTGTACGTTTCAATTTAGCTTTAGTTATTTTATCTGACATTGCAAACCATATGCTATCAATAAGAATTCAAAACAAATGTTTACAAAAACAGTTATTTCAGAATAAACTATTTCAGAATACATTTTTATTTTTAATAAAGCGTATAAATATCTACGCATATATTAAGGCGTAATTAGGCGTATAAATAAATAAGTAGATAAGCTAAGCGTAAAAGGTCAAAGATTTGAGTACTGCAATAATATGTAATAATGTGACCTTTTAAAGTTAAAAATTTGGATTTTATGCCGTTTTTTACTGACAAACCAATGCAATAAAATAAAATTATCAAAAAAGTTTAAGAATTAACAAATATGTCGTTATCCGGCAAAGAAGGATCAAAAATGTAGTAGAAACTATGAAAACTTAATAGTTAGCAAATTAGTGGACTGTATTTTTATATTTAAATTAATTAATTAATGATAATGATCGGACGGTAGCACACAAGTGTTTACCTTGGTAGATTGGTCTGTTTCGGATTCATTTCATCTGGAACGGAGGGTACCCTCGTAGTAAATCCAATAATAAATGGCACTATCCACAAAACTACATCAGTTTCAAGTTTATGTGCAACAATAACGAAAGGTTTTTTTGTACCTTTGGATCGGACGCACGACGTGGTCGAGTCTCGATTTTCTGAAGTACTGCCGGCGGGAGGGATTATAACAACCTGTGTGCCTTATCAATTCGCAAAATACACTATACCGGCAGGATTAAATAAATGGAAAATTCATATAACATTAGTTTGTCATAAAAATAAATAAAAATTATAATTAACATATAACATTCCCAAAAATAATAAATTTAGTGATTCTCAAACAATGTTAAATATGTTTAAAAAAGTTTTATACAAAGTGACTCAAAAAAGTTATTACGCTTTTAATTTGTGCAAGACGCAGGCACAGTGGCGTTTTAAAAGCAAACAATCAAATTATAGGCAATTTCTTATTTCCTACCTTTCAAAACCCCTGTTAGCCGAATATTGTAACCATAGACCTATTATTAACAAAATGATTCTTAAAAAAACTAAAACCAAAAGACCTTTTTTACACACTGTTTCTCCGAAATCATTCACTTTTTGACTAAGGTAACTTGGTTTAGATCGTCATATTTTAGCCTGAGGAATCTGTGGTTGCTTTTTTTCTGCACCTTTCAGAGACATTCTGTATATTTTTACTGATTTTAGATACGAACAAACTTTAATCACCCATAACTCAAAACAACACATTTTAACCCTTACTACTTTTCCCGTGCATCAGCCAAATTATTTAAAAAATAAAACATTTTAAAACCATTCCAGGGTATTAATTTTAACCTATACCGCTATCAAAATATGTTTATACATACATTAAAATTGAATAGTCGATTTTTAGTGGCGCGCTTAAGAAATTTTGACTAAAACCAATATATATATTTTTAAATTTTCAGATTCTGATTACCAATTGGGATCCGCAGCTCAAACACCAGGTTTAAATAATTCAGTGATTTCGGTTGCCGAAAACCCGAATGATTTTGGCAGGGCAGCTTTACCACCTGCTTCTTCACCGTCAGCGATGCAAAACGTTACGCCTCTAGCAGAAGCGTATTTGGCACGAAATAGAAATTTAACTTCTC